>JAQFZZ010000228.1:0-24285 GCA_034696405.1 Isotoma caerulea | reverse complement strand
TGCACTGGACGCCTGCGTCTATTGGTTAAATATTCATCTTACGATACTTGGTACACCCGTTTGCAATGGTTTATTTATTTAGATAAGAATCATTAAACGTTTTTCAAATTTGGGCAACGAGCTCATGGTTAGCGAGCACGAGCAGACGCACATTATTTTAAACGTATGTTAAAAGTGGAATTTTATAAGAAAAAAGATTCTGAAGTACATAGTCATGGGAGAAAAATTAATTGCCAGTTATTTTTTCCATACAAAGCCAAGAAACAGTAACAGATATCTGATATATGAATTCAGCAGAAATTTTAAAATATAAGAACTCTGATCACATCTCGTCAATTGTAGCCATTGTGGACAATTGTCGTACAGTTTTATATGAATGAATGAGTGAAGATGAAATAAAATTATGAATCATACAAAAAATTAGTTTAAAAGCAAATTGTCGGCAGTAAAATTAATTCACTCTTCCTTCTTCACACTCATTTTTTCAACTGTGGATGATATCCTGCTTACTATTTTTACACTAGGTCAGCGGTCACTGGACGCTGAATCATAATAATTTCTATTTTTACGGCCAATGAGTATTGCAACAGTGTAATTATAATAGGAGAATACAAACATGACCATTTTATTTCATAAAAACAAAGAAAGTCTGCAATTCGCTACAAAATTTGTAGATTTATATCATGAACACGCTTAAAAGTAAATGAGCTTCGTTTGGCTAGAGCTAGAAAATCAATCTTCATTAAGTTTCTGACAGTTAACCATTTATTTTTAGGGTTCATTGCAACGCTAAAGCCAATGGATTATGATGAGATCCAGGATATATAATTGTCTCCTTTGCATGCAATAATATTAATTGGCAGACCTACCACAGATTGACATAAACAATGTAGTAAGCACATCATAAAACAAATAGCTCGATGTACTTAACTAGTAGCTTTCATTTATTATGCAACATTTAAACTGTAACAACTCCATCCGGCTGATCTTTGAATGCAAGTAGTGACTAGGGAAAATTAGTATTAGATATACAAGTTTCCATAAACTGTCGCAAAATGCGGTTTCAAATTATTTGTTGTTGTTTTATACTCGTTATACTAAAATCTTATCAGCAAGGAATCTTTGTACAATGTAATTCAATTGCATTGGACAGCCCTTTGCTCGATATTCCAAACGCATTCATTAACGAGTCCTTAGAACCTTCTGGAGAATCGTTTGAGTCAATCGAAGATGACTTTGAAGAAAAAAGGTATGTTTACTAGCTTAAAAATAAGTTAAGCAGATTTGTTTTCGAAATTGGCTTTTAAAGTTTTGAAAACATTTACGTTTTAAATATCTAGCTAAACTTTTTTTTGATATTTAGACTAATGATGGCAAATTCTACAAGCGAATCCCCACCCATTGTATCTGAAGTGACGATTACAAGTAGTATAAAAGCAAGTCATGAAGAAGACGCTGTCAACGAAGAAGAGTCAAGTACTAGTCATAGCAATGAGAATGAAGTGGCTTACACACCTCCACAACCTGTCATGTCTCAAATAGACGAAGATATAGAGGAACGGCTATTCTTGATTTTGCAAAATGCTGTCAGAGAGACTTATTTTCAATTCAGGGATATTTTGGGAAAAAGACATGTAAAAAATGTTTATTTTAATTAGTTTACAAAACATATATTTATTTAACTTTGTATGGGGTTTGTTTAGAGAGACCAACTTCAACGAATTGAAGATGAACTGCGAGCAAAGATTGGTAAACTGGATGTGGATTTAAATGTCAAGTTTGTGGCCTTAGACACGACAACGCATAGCAGAATACAGACATTAACTGATCAAATTATAGATCAAAGGAAAGAGGATATTCAAACTTTCTCTGATAACTTGCACCAACTTCAGAAGGTTTGCAGAAAATGTTTTAAATTGTGATTTCAAAGTATAAGAACAGAGTATAATTATCTATTAATTTTATGGTTTTAGACCCATCAAATGCACATTGATTCTCAAAAGGTAGAAATTCAACAGCTTCAAGTAACTGTAGATCTTCAGAATAAAGGACAATCAAGCTTGTCTACAAAAGTAAGTAATAGACATATTGTAGTTTATTGCTTTCTTGCTTTTAATACATTGTTAAACAGATTTTTATAATAGCTGTGCACATCGTATAGGTATAACATGATTGAAGCATTTATTTTTATTTCATAATTTATTAATGGCAGATGTCCCAGCTACAAAAAACAGTGAATAATATGGACTCGAAAATTAATGAAATGGTCATCAAAAATTCCGAAGACCTAGGAACAATTCAAGATGCTCAGAAAACACTCTCTGTTCTTGTTGATGAAATCGAACGGGTTGATTACACTTAAATTTGTAAATCCAATGAATACACATTAATTTACTTTTACAATTTCTTTTAGGATTTACGAACAAGTGAAGCCGAACTGGAGCAAATGCAATCTGTTGTCAGCGAATTAGAGAAAGCAGCTACCGAAGACCATAGCAAGGTAAAGTCCCCTAAATTTTATAATCCGGTGTAAATCAACGTTTAAAAACTTAATAAAATTTTAACTTAGCTTCGAAGAACCATGATCCGTGATCAGAAGTTAGAACCAATTCAAAATGCTATCCGTCACTTAAGAAATAAAAACGTTGGGGCAGCCCTAAAACACTGGAGAGCAATTGAGGCAATCGCTGATGACTTGAAAGAAACACTTCCTGCCGATATGTCTAAAATCATTGACGATTCATACGGAAAAAATACAGCTAATCTTCCTACAGTTGTAGAATTTATTCATCGAGCAGTAGCACATGGTGACAAACGTCTCAAAGAATCTGCTTACACTTCTCTTCTACAAGAAATGGACCCCACGAAGCAAATTACTGACCAAAAGAAAACAAATGAGATTTTCAATTTAGCTCAAACAATGAAATCTGACATTGGAAGTTATTACAATACTTCGTCAGCTACGATTGATATCGTTGCAAAGCTCCCTGAAATCATTAGACTCATTACATTCGAGAAAATCAAGCTCCTACTCCCTACAAGGGGTTACCTTCGAGTCGCTGCAGATAGAAAGGTCACACTTGTAACCCAAGATGGAAGGTTTTATGATAAAGATGAAATACTTTGGCAATTTGAATACGATAAGGAGAAATCGGATGGGACATTTTATATCAAGAGTGATAAGTTACAAAAGTATTTGGTAACACTCCATGAGGGATTTAATTCTTACGGGTTTTCCAAACAGGGTTTATTTGTCACTGGTAACAAAAAAGAAAATGGTACTCGCTTCCAAGTTACTATTGTCAATAATGGGGAGTACATTTTGTTTAAGTCAGTGTTTTACAATGGTTATCTTACTTGGAAATCTAATATTCAGACAATTTATGGAGATGATGACAGTTACTTTTTGCTTTTGGTTGATCGGAAAAATGGTCCTTCTCCGTATTGGAATATTGAAGGAGAAACTATTCAATAAAAAATAAGCAGGAGAAAATATTTTTTATTTATTTAAGTTTGGATGGTAGGTAGTAAATACTTCTGCAAAAACTTTTAAGTTATTTTAATAAGTCGAATACAATTTCGCGACGAATTTTTTTACGATTAAATGTCAGACTACACATAATTCGTCAAATCATTTGTATTGTTTAACTTATTTCGGCATTTCGAATCATGAATACAAAACGCAATAAAATTAAATGATTTTTAATCTTGGTCGGTGGTTTGAATATTTTTTTATGGAATATGATGCCAGAAACTTACTCAACATTAAAAAATCTTTAGTAGAATCCTATACAATTTTTCATGAATTTAGTTTTTTGCATTGAATGAAATTGGATTTGTGGCGATCAGTAATAATGGTTATCCAATTATCTAATCCAAAGAACTTTTTTCTCTTTAAATTGCTATAATTATATAATACTAATATCATCAAAACTAATACATAGGGAAATAGTTCAGTAGAATTATAATATGAATACGACTGGCCAAAAACCGACATTTCCTTAGCAGAAACCCGGGTATTATGTCCCTTAGTAAATCGCACTGGCTGCAAGCGGACTGTTTAAAACAACACCTGTTACAAAATTGTAGGATTTAATCAAGTAACTAGTAAAAATCATGAATTTGATTTAAAATCATTTTTTAGCTAATTGTAAATCTAAATTTTATTGAGGGTATATAATTTTAATTCAACGAAAATTGATCCGCAAACATTTATTCGGGGGTTAAATTACGTTTTATTATTTTTGCTTTTGTTAGTCGTAGTTTTAGCTTTCTTTAGTTTTTTAATACGAATAATGTCTCCGAAAACTATGAAACAGACCCTCAGAGAAATTTTAAGTGCCAGAGGGATTGGTGGTTGGTCGTTAAACCGGATGGACGAAGTTTATCCGGGTATTTACGTCGGAGGCGAGTAAGTTGAATAATTTCCACATATGACATAAATATTACCTCGTCTGTCAACTGATTGAATATTTCGATTGTGATACGCAGAGAAGCTGCCAAAAACATTGAACTTCTTAAAAACACTGGAATAACTCATGTCCTTAATGCCTCACATTATACATCCGGTCATACAAATTCAATCCTGGGGGTCAACACAAGTAGCGATTATTATCAAATGCGAGGTTTCGAATGCAAATTTCTAGGAGTGCCTGCTTTAGATTTCTCAGGATTTAACATCAGTGTGTTTTTTGAGCAGTCTGCAGATTTTATCGAATCTGCCTTAATCACCCATGGTACTTCACATTTTGCAGTTTTTTCCATAAATATGGCTCTTGTTTAATGTGGAAGCATCAAAAGATTTAAAAAATAATATTTACAATACAATAGGGAAAGTTCTTGTTCATTGCTACATGGGAGTAAGCCGTTCAGCGACACTTGTTCTTGCTTATCTTATGATAAAACAGAATATGACTGCTCCAGAAGCGTTGACTCAAGTTAGGTAATATAGAGATTAATAATTTTACATGAATATTGAACATTTTAACTTTGGAAATTCTTAACGGATAGTGAAACATATGCTGGTTACATTAATGAGGTTAATTGAACTGTTTATTTGATTTTTTTAATCTTTAGGAGCAAGAGAAATGTCTTTCCGAATGATGGCTTTCTTGATCAAATCTGTGACCTGGAAAAACGCTTGAGAGAACGAGAGTCAGATGTTTAATGTTTTTATTGAAATCTTACATTTAATCTAAAATTAATCAATTACTTAAACCTCACAATCAGTTAAAGTTCATGAAAGGTTTTGCAGTATAAATTGTATATGCATGAATTGTTCAAAAGATTCAGAATTGTTGTTTATATAATCTAAATATTATATACATTTTGAAGATTATTTTAGAGAATTAAAACTTCAAAAACGTTACGATATTCTACATTAAACTACCAATAAAAAATATTCTTAAAAAATTTGAAATTTAGTCAGAGAATATTTTTTGAGCAATACATTGTGCATACATACATTGTTGTATCGCAGTTAATTTAATTGGTTAAGATTTTATAGCCTTGAATCCAAAATCTGGAATCTGGAATCTTGCTGCAAGATTTTGTGGGCTCTATAAAAATGAAGTATCAATACAATTTACTCACATTGGAGACCTTATTTTCATTGAAAATATAATGCATATCAATTAGCATTTATTCAATTGTGCCATATTATACGAAACAAATGAGTGCTAGTATTATTTAAAACATTTTAAAATTGTAATTCCACCTAAATACAAAATAGTTTATTATTTAATTTTTTAGTTTGTAATTGAAAACTTGAAAAGTGTATCTATTTTTAAATGAAGGTTTGTTAGCTGGTTCTGACAACTATTACTTAACTAATTTTTACAATTAATCTGTAAAATGGAGCGGTTGTTCAATAAACGGTAATGGCAACAGTGATAATTTAAACAATTTTTACTTACTGAATTTTAAAAGTAAGCATTTATGAAAAATCATGATATGTAATACATGATTTGATTTGATTATGTAATCTTCGTTATTTATACACAATCGGGTCTTATTTTTATTAGTAAAGTCATAAAATCTACAAGGACATAGAGACTTTGAGACGTGGTTTCCAAAATTTGTCAACTGTTAATTACTTTGAATTCATAAATAATAATAATAATATGATTGCTTATTTCGTAAAAAGTTTCCTCGAATCCGATAAAAATGTCTACTATAAATATGATTGTTTCATTGTTACAAATGTTACACAATAATCAAAAGGAGCAAAACAACACTCAGCAGTACTTCAGTACTGGATCTTTGTTATATAATAATTATTAAGTATTATCGACAATTGCAGGATTTCAGTTAGATAGAATTAGAATAACCAAAACGAATTGATTTGACCTGAATGGCGAATGGTCCGATAAATTGTAAAATTCGACTAAAACGGAAAAGGGAATGACCAAAGTTTCACAAAGCCCCAGTAGCGGCCAAAAAGGATAAAAAATAAAAACAACTGCTGTCTCAAATTCTCAGTGATACCCCAAAAAGACAAGGAAATGAGCTGTCTCATTTTTACTTCTTATTTCTCGTTATGTCTCATCTGCCCCATTGCTTGCGAAAATTAAAGATTCATGCACATGCACATCGATCACATCTCAGAATCTTATACGTAACATAACGTAAATATTAACAATTTTAATTTAAAAAAATTGAATTTAGCATAACTGACATAGATTAAACAGCGTTAAATTATTAAAATTCCAAGTTAAAAAAACTAATTATATTAAAACCTTTGGATTGGATCTCTAATTCTCACGCTACACTTTATACAACAGACCGAAGGAAGTCAAATGTAGTGTGGAATGCAAATGCGGGTGGTATTTTTGTATCATTTGCCAATTTTTAGAATCATGTTATTCTTAAATTCTTCTACACATTATTATGTCTTCTTGTTTAAAATACAAAATACATGTAAGCTAAAATCTCAATCCTCTAATTGAATTCGCAAATCACCTCTTTAGACTCAACAACATACAAAACAACATCTATTCTCAAAGTTCGACACCCACGTTCTGTTGCATACAAGTAGCGATTTGGTTTAAAATTGTTATTTGTTCGTTATTTCATCAAGATATCGTGAATCGTCACCCACTCGAAAGACGAGAGGAATTAACCCCCGAGCCACCGACTAACGGCTCATATAGAGATAAGAATAAGAAGGTGGTGAAGATTTGACAACGAAAGTGACATGAAAAGTTAATTCATGCCATGCAAATTTCCTAAAAGAAAAGAAATCCAAACTAAAAAAACACATGGATGGATATACACAATAAAAAAGTGAAAAAACCGAATCGGTTTTTTATCGGTGATGTAGTGGGGTCATTCCATTCGGGTAGGGTTTATCAGCGCTGGCGGGACTATTTCAACTTCTTAGAATACATCAACTTATATTATTATGTGTTGCAAAATTTTTATTACATATTCATTAAACACGCATGCATTTCGACTTACAGTATATAAGAAATGCCCCTTCCTTACATGAAACATGACATGCAGCTTGCAAAAACACTTTACAACTTTTCACTCTCTAGTCCCTAGTATAAATAGTCTTGCTTCGCATTTCCTATTGCATATTGTCGTCAGTGGTACTTTTCTTTTTTAGTTTAAAACTGAACTGGAAAGTTAAACGAATTAAAAGTTTTGTGTTTTGCAAGTTTGCATGAGTTAACCAAGTGCCAAGTACTGTTTTCTATTTCTCTATGTGTGATGTGATGTGATATAAAATATTCTGTATTGTTTTGTGATATTTATAATTTAGTGAATAGTCAAGAAATCCATTTTAAACATTTTTGTGAATTAATTTTTTGATCCCATCACCCGTCTGCGTCTCGACGGATTAGTGATTAAACCGAAATTACCGAATGAACCTTTTGTTTAAATCTTTTATGATAAATTTTATCTGTATTAAATAACTCGTCTGGCCACTTTCATTTGCTCTGGCCTGTGTGAAAAAAAGCACATTTGAATTGTGAATTGAATGTGGAATGCATCGTCTCTGTCTCTTCACTCTTCAAGTTAAAGTTAAAAGGAGCAAAAAATGTAATACTTCCCAAAGTGCAAAGGCTTTGTAGCAAGTTCTTGTTCATAAGGAATAATTTCTGTAAGTCATAAAGAAATTACGAAGTTAAAATTGAATAAGTTTCAGAGTATTGATTTCTTTTTTATAATTTTATTGTTTTGTTGATGACCAAAATTGGAAGAAACAATTTGATTGTCATTTTCATGTATTATAGAGGTTGTTGGGTTGTGGACAGATCGGAATGATCGGGTAGGACAAAAGGGAACCAGTAACAGTACAACTGACGTGGATAATATAAACGAAGGTGAATGCGATTCTCAAACAAATAGGACAGAAAGTTGGAAGCCTCTATTTGTGTAGTTTACATTACTTTACAATCCAAGACTCCAAGTTTCAATAATAGTCTCAAATCACCAATCCCAATCCCAATCAGCATAATATTGGCTCAAGCCAATTTAACTTTTGAACATAACTTGCTTACATGATCAAAGGCAAAGATGTAAATTGGATATACTAAACTATGAACTAAACGACTACAAGAAGAAAGATAAAAGAAAACGACTGGACTGGTGTGGACCACGGACGGGACTGACGGTACGGTGAACTGGCTTCTTGACCATTGTCTGGTTAGCTGAATTTTTTTTGCAGTTTTTTGCATTATGCATGCAGGCAGGTGTAAGACATTAAACATTAAAAAATGTGTTGGTTGGTGGTAGTTTGAGATAGACATCATCAGTCAGATGTGTATAGACAGAGACCAGATCATATTCTCACACCTTTTCACTGTCTTCTTGAAATCCTTCTCATCAAGAATGGAATTCTGGAAGATTCGTTTGAAATGTGGTTGCTGATAAGATACATTTTAAACTGTAGCTAAATTGGCTAAATAGTTTACGAATTAATATAGGATAAGTGGTTAAAAAAATGTATAGTGTGTTCAATTATATACAAACTTTGAGGAGGATTGTTTAGACCGGTGACGGTGACTGATACAAATACAAAGTAAGTCTAATACGGAACTATTATATCTATATCTTCTTTTCAATTTACGATAGTTGTCTCGGAACAAAATGGGAACAAATTCGACGTAAGATCTCATAAAAAGTTAAGGTAAATGAGTCAGATTTCTTGGAGTAGGATTAGCTTATGAAATTTGAATTTATTAAATCATGTTGTTAAAATTTCCGTGGCATATGAACTGGACCCTGGAGTAGAATAGTGTGGTCGATCAGAGCCTAATTTTACCTCCTGATGACTGAGTAAACTAAAAGAAAGAATTTACCACAATGCATAAGTATTTGCGGTAAGAATTCATGCATAGTTATTTGCTGTTAGAATTCATGCATAGTTATTTGCGGTAAGAATTCATGTAATTTAGTATTTCATCAAGTCATTCACAGATTTAGCATTTACAAAAATAGTCTAACTGCCAAATATACAATAATTGATAATGGATGTCAGTACTAAAAATTTAGTATTTCAAACTCTATTCATTGTACATCAGCCAGCATTCTAAGTTGTAATTTTATCCTAGACTTCAAAGACATGGCTACCGATGAGACGGAACTGAAACTCGGCCTTTGATCCGGCTCTTAAAACAGACCAGCGATTTGCAGCCTCACACTCATGATTCCGAACGTATATTGTATTTTGTACGCCTCTTGTCAAAGCACTTAGATCCCTTCCAATTATATAGATATCACGGACCCCATTTTCTATTAATCACCAAGTTAAAAAAATGCTGATTTGTCAAAATGTCTAGAATTATTCATTTCATCATGTTAACTAGTACTATAGAAATATATAAAACTTATCATAGTCAGCATTCGACAGGTACCTGTCAAGGTAAAACCCTGAAGTAAAAGTTCATTTAAAGTTCGCATAGAAAGCATCGTTTGTAGAACTCGATTGGTCATATTATGAACATTCGAACCCGTCCCTGCGATTGTTAAAGCTCCGAGACTCAAAAGATTTGGCAAATTCACAACGTCACTAAAATCCCGAGCTTTAAACGTTACATTTCTTATAGCCAATACCTCCAAGGATTTAGGAAGTGCTTTAAAATTGCAAATATCCGTTCTCCCTATTAGATTTTTATTCAAAAGTTAGAAAAGATGATTAATACATGATTAGTCTTAGAATTGCAAGAAACCAAAATAGCAAAGAAAGAAAAAAGTAATACCTACCAGGAGCAACTGGTGCGGCCACACATACAAAAAGTTCCTTTAAATTAGGACAATTTCCAAAAACAGACAAATTAAGGGGCATATTTCTCCTACCATCAGTTGCATCATACTGAAGAATGCACTGCATCCCCACTTTTACAAGGGTAGACATATTCTTACTTATAATAGCATGCAAAGAAGGATACATCATTAGATGAAGAACTTGTAAAACCTCTATTGTATTTTGCTCCAGTAAAAATGTAGTCCATGTGTGAAAGTCGACTAATTCTTCGGTGAAAGTTATTTGTCTAAGACAGGTCCGTTCAGATGTTTCCCGAATTTCCTTTTCAGGTCGTAGCAGAGTTAGCCTATCGTTTGGTATCTTCTCTTCGTCAACAACTCTACCGTTGATTATGATGTCTTTGATATGTGGACATTTGATAATTAAGTCGAAGATAGTCATATGAATGTGTTGAATTTCATCCATTCTTAACGCTTTGTCTAGAGTGATGGAAACTTTTTGCAGGGCGACATATTTACTTAGTTCCAATACATTCTGAATGGTACACGCTTGTAGTTTACCTTTTGGAAGGATTTTGATCTCCTTGCAGTTACTCATTCTTCTTGGAAACCTTCTTATAGTATCCAGTTTTCTAAACGCTTTGTACTCTAAAATGTTTTAAAAGTTAGATGCCTTCTTTTTTACTTTTCAAAGTAAATTTAACAGAGCAGACATTACCTCGACGCATAATTTGGTCTACAGGAATCGGGGCCTTGTCATTTACTGTGCATACAATAGTAAGCTTGTAGATAGATTTGCATCGGCCAAGAAAGGAGTCCATGTAAGGAATTGACACAGGACCGTTAAAAATCATTTGTTTGACTAATTTTGGTCTAAAAATTAGTTCACTCGGTGTCATATGTGGCTGCTTAAACGTTCCGACCACGATTGTGTCCACTATAATATCTCGAAAAAATGTCATTCCCCAATACGTCTCATCGGTTATGTAAGCTGCAATTCCACATCGAACCCGCAATTCAAAGCGAAATAACCGACATACAAGTTGAGCTCTTACTCGATCGAGAAATGGCAGATATTTGAAAATTTTCACCCTTAACTTGTTTACAATTAAAATATGTAGTTAATCGGATTGCAAATTGCAAATTATGTTTTATTTGATTAGATTAATCTGTTCTTACATCTTCAGTTAAATTGAATATGGGAGTAGGTTTACGCTTGTCGTAATCAGGATCCTCCGAAGGAAGATTATCACCCCAGTCTGAACTTTCTGAAGATGAAATTTCAATAAAGTTTTCTTCTTCTATATCCAAGGGTTCATTTGTTGTTTTAAAGTGATGTGGACGGGGTACAACTTTGTCCACATATTCATATTCTGAATCGTAATCTGTTGTATACGCTGTATATGATGATGTATAGTTAGATCCTGATATCTCGGAAGTGACTTTCGGCTGAGATGGTCTATATTGAGTTAATGAAGCTTTGCTCTTTTTAGAACTTGATCCTAAGAGAGCGGAGAACTGCTGATAGTGTTGATCCTTTTTCAAAATTGACATAATTTTTTTATTTCTAATTGATGTAATGATATTACTACATACAAAAATGGTGCAGATAAAAATTAAAACAAACTAACAAATTGGACCTTGTTGCAACAAAGGTCCAATTATTTAGGTGACCAAAGTACAATTTATAACATCTTTTAGATTTTATCAGAATAGATGATTCAAGGTTTGCATAGTTACGACTATATACTCGAAGTTCAGCGTTTTCTGATGAAGATTTCTATTTTCAGTTTCAGCATGTTTGCTATAAAGTCTGGACAATTTGCAGAGGGAAACCTGTTTGTAGTGTGATAAAAACTCATGTGTTTTACGTTACATTTAATATATTTACATTAGATGGTCAGTAAAATTTCAAAGGGGCTTTTGTAGCCGATTTTCTAAAACGATCAACAATTATTCGTCTACTAGATTGTGGCATCTAAGTCCCAAGAGAAATGATCAAAATCAAATGTCATTGTATAAGTTTTGAAACCCTTTAGTAAAAATAAACTTTTCTTTTAATGCTAACTATTACTTTAATTTAATCGTAAACTCAGCATTAATCCTTTTGTCACCTGTTAATATTAACTTATATCATTGGGACAAAATTTTTATTTATACATTTTCCCGATGCAATAAAATCTCAGATAAATATATTGTAAATTGTAGTCGTTCATTATTGATAGTGTCATGAAGTCATGAATGTTACGCTATGTAATTACATTTTGAACCGTAAACGAGATGTATGAGTAAGATAGAATGTACTTGGACAATATTCAGGATCAGGACGTACTTCTTATAAGCGATAGAATATGCCTTGTATATTGTTGCATGACATTACCAAGTTTAAGTTTATCCTGAATTATTGTGTAGATTAGTTAAGTTTTAAAACTATTTGCGATCCGTCAAGTCTGCACCTGGCACCTGTGCAATCTTAATAATTATGAAAAAAGTTGCTAATTATTTACATTTTCATAAGCTAAGGCTAAATAAATGGTCTAATTGCAGTGCGTATAATTTTTAATGTTATTACATTTTTACATTACGACCTTGAAAGAATTGTGATTTGAACCAACTACGAAATTCGTATACTGGTGTTAAATATTTTATAGAACTTAATACTTTATAACCGAAATGCAAGCGAAGTAATCGAAACCAGATGTTCCTAGGCCCACTGAACGGTACACATTCGAAAAATGTCAGTGCCAAGTAAATTCGCTGCTGAAAACGGAACAGAATTCAAAATAGTATCAGAGGGCTAGATGATTTGCGTTTCATATGTTTAAGAGTAATATTTTGGCTCAAGTTTTGTCATTAACATTTATATTTTCTTGGCTCGGTAGCTGTTGTGTATCATATTGCATTGTATAAACATTTTTAAAACCCCAGCTATATGCTCAAAATTAAAATCTTTTGTTTATGCATTTTATGGTAGGAGGTAGGTGAAGGACGTATGCGTATTGACATAAGCAATTTAAAGCTGTTATGCAATGTATGCATGAAAAGGATGAAGAAATGAAGCAAGAATACTACCGGCTTAACCGATCTATAATAATTTGCTATGAATGTATCCCTTGTGAAATGTCAACTTGGACAGCCTTGATGAATGTCATTAGGCAGTTGTGAATGAAATCACTTCAGAAAAAAAAGAAAATTCAGAAGTAAGACTAGAACAAAAAAAAGCAAGAAACAGACAAAAAACCCATCGACTAATAATGCAATATATTACTTCTTTGGATCTGATGTGATGTGAATGTGTAAGTTCATTTCTACATTCTACCCATAATTTGTCATTCCTCCAGCCCTCATGTCATTTATATCTTTTTCGTGACGTTGGCGAAGGATCTATCGTAATCAATCATTGCTTCATTAAATTACATGAAGTTTCTAATCACTCAGTAACTTTTACTACTATAACCCTTAGCACAAATGTATATCAACTCCCATTTCAAGAAGTGTCATTGTCGGAGACTGAAGATAAGATAATAATCAACCTAAAGTAGCCTGTTCTGTAGTCAAGAAATGAATAAATGACTTAAACAATGTACATTACATGCTCCCTTACTGAATCTTATCAAAGTGGCTGCTGGAGTTTGTCCGCACGGTGCATCGTTTATCTCCCAATTATCGTATTATCGTCATTATCACAGAAGCTGGGGACAACTGAGCCATTTGTCATTCTCACAACGACGACTACTCGGTGTTAGTCAATCTATGTAGACTTTTAACACTCCAGGTATGTTCATTTCATATTCATACTAATTTATTTCAATTTCATTAGAATGGGATGTAATATGTATAATGAACATAATGCATTGCAATCGTGGTGATGGGTTTAAATCTTTGACTAGGCATTGCGTGGTATTGGTATATTATTATAAATGGTGGTGGTATGGTGGAAGGAACAATTTGTTACTTAAATTGCAGAGTGAAAAGATATGCCGGTTAAGTGTACATAAGTCAAAGTAAATGTTTAGACTGGACGCTGGGAGTAAGTCAACGTTGCTGTATTTTATGCACGCTAAGCAAACACATTATGTTTGACTTTATAAAATAAACTCCAATGTAGAAATATTGTAGTACTGAAAAGCATGCAATTTGAAAATTTCGTTAGTATACTTGATACAACGCTCTTATACAGTTAAAATAGTTAGTCTTTCAATTTTAAAGATTGTCAGCATAATTTTGCTCTTTCCAGACTTAACGCCTGCACGCGCAAAAAATACGAGAGATTGTGTGAATTATTTTTTAACAAGACATTCAGACATGGCATTGTATTATAAGCCTTTTTTTCATGTCATGTCATTAAAGACAAAAGTCAATGTATATATATTCTTCCTGTTAAAATAAAGCAAAAATATTTAGCATTTTCATGCATCAGTAAAGGACAAATGGGTTCTTATAAAATAGTTCATGACGGAAAATCAATATTCATTCAAGTCCCAATAATAGCACCTACTGATTACTTATACATAGTTAAAATACCAGAAAAGCTTTCTAGACCGTGTTCCATTCGGTTACGGTAGCAAATCGATCTATGATATTTATTGCCATGCATCAGATTTTACCAGTAATAGTCAGCTTTACATTCAGTCACAGAGAGTAAAGGACATGTATTAACTTTGTGATGATTTTACTTAACAACTCGTATCAAATGTAACTCACGAATACAGTTTAGTCCCGGTCCAATTTCCATTTCCAGCTATGTGGGAAATGATGCCAAACTTAATTAATTAATTTTTATTAAACAATATTTGCCGATACTGGCAATCTTAATGCATTATCATTAAATTGCTGTCCTCAACAAGGCGTTTTGTCATGTCAATTTAATGTAGTCGAGGCTTATCTTTTTGTCAGTGGCCTTCTCGTATTACTGGACTTACGTAGTGAAGTGAGAAATAAAATAATAAGCAATTCAGAGTATTGTTTTATTTGAGACAGTGATTCATCAAGCCAGGACGTTTGTTTGACAAAAAAATAAATATTTAATGTTCATTATTGGTGGACGATTGAATTGCAGTTTTAAACTTTATATTGCATTTCGCCACCGGCAAGGTTGCAAATAATTACAAATATTCATTCATTTATCCCAAATTGTGTGTTTTTCTCGGAGAGACGTATTTTTTAATGGAATCATTCACAAAGAGAAAAGATAAAATATATTAACGAGTTAATTATAAATTATAATTCTAAGGAAGTACGGATCTGTTGAAGGAATAAGATAAGAAACAATATAATTTAGAACGAGTGGAGTCATGTGCGTGGGCAAAAATAAATTTTTAGTTCAAAAGAAAATTGGAAATACCCGAGATATTTTTATATGATGTGAAAAAAGGATTTGTCTTGTATGTGGTTGATGTGGTAATGAGGGTGGGGACTGAACTGGCGACTCGTGGAGGCATTACTAAAAACGAAAGTAGTTTTACAATTAATTTTATGACTGAGTTATTAACAGAAGTTTAAAAAAAACGTGAAGGCAACAGGAAGCAGGAAAGAATAACAAATTTGAGGTCCTTGCTGCAAGGTAAAAATACTTTTTCAGTTCAGACTGTAAAATTTATATTATATTTTTAATAATGTGCAAATATTATTGTAGAATTGACAAACAGAAGTTGTAAATTATAATTTCTTTACTGTACTAAAATAAAACCCCACATGCGATTCGAATTTCTAGATTTAAAACCATTTAAATTCATATTGATAGAACGAGTAATCGAACAGAAAAAAATAAAAACGAGGAAGACAACTTACCTTTACACTTTAGTTGAAATAGAATATCTGTAATTTTAAATTATGAATTGTCTGATTAGATGATCTTTAGTTCAAATTAGATACATTGATACAATCTGAACTCTGGTTCAGAATTTGACGATAAGTTTATGATATGAGGGAAAGAAATTTTTAGTAAAACGAATAATGAGTTTTTCTGATAGTCAAATGTTTTTTCGGCTAGAATTGAAATGTAGCTTGAAGTACCTTGGAAAACTTTAAGATTGAATTTTTGACGATTTTACGAATTCTATACTTCGCTTTTCGCTACCACTTTTTGTACAAGGAAGTGGAATACATTTTTATCCTTCTTTACTTTTGTTCCTAAACAAGTAGTTTTATGTTAAAATCTTATTTTATGTGCTTTACATGAATTCCCATAAATTCATAAATGCCAGTTGTACAAGATATTTTCAACATAAATTCATAAAACTATCTTATCATCGAGTTTTTATAATTAAGGTAGTTGAAGTTGAATTATCCTTATCCAAGAATTTGAATGTCAGCACTCGAAGGGTTAAATCTTAAATGTTGACAGACTCACACCACCCGGAAATAAATACATTTATTTCTCCTTTTAAATCAACTATGGGGCTCTATTTTGTTTTTGCAAATACTTAATAAAAACTTTATTTTGACTTAATACCTAAAAATTTGTAATGCTTAAAGCTTTGCAAAACGGCTAACTTTTCAATCCACCACCATGTATAAAGTTGCTGTATTTAAAGTTGAACCACCCATGTAGATTACAGTTAAAATCAATTCGCACAACGTACACCTACAACCTAGCTGTCAATCATTTTGAGTCAGGTTTGTATTTGGATTACAGGTAGACTTGTTTAATTTGATAGCAACGTTGGTGATAAATTACGTACCTAAATTATCTGAAATTATCGCATTACCTTCTTACTTCCTGTGTTTTTAAGTTCATGGACCAAACAAACGAAATTTATAAATTATTTTTATACAATCTTAATTTATGGTATTGCACGACTCGGAAAGTTTTTCACCCTTTTGCATCCAATCGTACTTGATTGAATGAAGGCAATGATGTCGTTCTTTGAACTACCGTAAACCGCATGTGTATCTTAAAAATAAAAATATTTAAATGGCAATATATCAAAAATACGAGTTAAATGTTTGATGTATGACAAAAGTTGCAAACGTTTTCCTTTTTATTGTTTTATTGGCTCAAGGTGCAAGTAATTGGGAATTTATCATGTTACCATTAAATAATGAAGCTGACAACAGGCATGATGTTAAATGTTACATGGTGTTGCAAGCAACTGGATTAAGTTTTATTGTAGCATTTTGTGGCATGCCTTTTCATTAATGATTTGATGTTACATGACCTGATACCCTTCTTTTACGTATTATGGTCAACGGTTATCTTCCACACATATATTACAAGATATTTTCCTATTTTCATAAGCATTTACCTCTTTTCAATCTGTGTGTAGGTTAGTTAGGGATAGACTGAGATAAGGGAAGTCAATAAAAATATTACTGTCGAAATTTGGTAATTTTATTGTAGCAAATCCTTTAATGCTGTATATCTCTTATGTGATCGGCATTATTTAAATTCATCTGTGAAAATATTTGAAACTCTCACATCATTAATTTATCTTTATCTTCTAGTAAAATTAAGATTCAAATAATTTACATGAAGATAACTTAATAATCAATGTAGGCCAGATTAGTAGAAATCACACTTAATTTTTGTTCAGTTTTAGACCTGTCGATAACTTAAATTATCGGCATACTATACATGGTCTACACAGTCAGTATAGATTCTTTGGTGAATAGAATTCCGAAAAAGCAGTAAATTGTACATTTTTGTCTGCTTGGCTAACTCTACCAATATGATAAACGTGAGTTAATTTTGTAATATCTGCCGATTCAATACAAAATTTTATTTTTTTAAATTGTTTGTGAAAAATTTAATTTTATAATTGATTATACAGCCAGGTTTTCGTTACGGTCTAGAGGACAATCTTCGGACTAGTGCCATGATTATTCCTGTAATTTTAATTAAAACGAAACAGTAAAAAATGGTTGATTATAATTAGCTTCATTGATAAATGTGTAGCCATGCAAAATTTACTAACACTGGTGGTGGACTAATTATATGTTTTAAAAACTATACCATTGTTTACTATCTCGTAAATTCATACATCTTTGGCATGATAATTAAAGTTAGTTAGGAACAAAGTCGTCGAGAAGGATTAGTAAAACTGATCTAATCAGGGAAACTTTATTGTAATGGTCAAGGGATAGCTCGTTAACATATTCGTTTAGAAATCAGGGTGTCTAACGATTTCATACATGGACAGAGTTCAATGAAGGTCCGCAACTTGAATGGAGACAGGAGATCAAGATCAAGACCTTGGAGGTCGTCGCGGTAGAGCTTCTTCTTTCTGGGAATTTTTCACCACCCATTCGCCTCCATCCTCGCCTCCCAAGTCAGGAACCACTTCTTTTATAAAAGGGCACTCCAGAACCCCAAGTGTACCAATCCCTTCTATCAAGATTAACTCTCCAACTGAAGAATTTAATAGTGATGGAGAGCTTGTTAAAACCAAAAGGAAGTTGGATAGAAGTGTTTCCTCCAGCCCAGAGATCGAATTGGGAATGTCCCGTACAGATATTTCAAGCATTGATGAAGAAGCACAAAGCTCACAACCAAAACGAGATTCCTCTGATGAGTCCTCAGCAACAAGATCAGAAGAGCTTATTAATGAGACTGGAACAAGGAAATTAGGCAAGCGAATAGCCAAAAACATTCTGCTTTATCCATGGAATGACAATAAAAAGTCCCAAAAAATGTTAGCCCCTCCTCAAAGACAAAGGTCGAAAAGTTATTCTGACTTGAGTTATAATAGAAAAGGATCGGATGTAGACGACACTGAAAATCTTTTACCAGAGCTTACACTGGATGAAGTCAAACTAATTCTTATGCGTCATAAATGCAAAGTTTCTGCCATTGAAGAAGAAAATGAACCAGTGGCAGCGCCTTTGGGAGGGATTGGTGGAAGCAAAAGTAAAGTTCCAGCAATTGTAGGCTCAGCACTTTTACCAGCAGCGTCGTTAGCCTCTTTAGACGGAAGAATGATAGGTATGAAGTTAAACTTACCCAGTACCCCTTTGGCCAAGAGTCGTAGTGGGGATGAAATTGCAAGTACAAGTATCAGCAGTAAGTCATCAACAAGCAATAATCCATCCTCAGACTTAAGAAGGAGTAGGACCCCCACTCGTCGTAGATTGTTGTCTCATCCAGAGTTCCTTATTCCAGATTCTATTCATACGGCACCAATCTTATCAAGCGGTAATCAATCAGGGGCACTGAGATTTTTTCGACCATATTTTAGACGATCATCTCAGGTGTCAACGGTTAGTGAATCAGACATTGCATTATCCCAAAACTGTTGACCGTTTGTTTGCCAACCCTGACCACTTGCTGAGATTGACGGATGGTGTGTGTGCTTGCAATTGCACAATTAAAAGCGTTTATAACGCCCAAATTTAATTGGCTTCAGAAATTTTTCTAAGTAAGGTTTCTGAAATCGCTTCATTTTATTTAACCGTGTCTAAGTCCAACGGACCGGACCTGTGACGAGGATGGATGTTTGTAAAAGAGCCTGTGTAAATTTTATTTCTATTTCATAACGACATTTTTGTAACTTTTTGGTTTGCATGAAAAAATGGCATGACACCTTGAATATTTTAAATGGGTTAATTTTTCCATAATTCTATTTTATAGCAAGACAGCATGAACTGTTGCATTGCCGCATGAATAACTTATCATCATTATTTTTAATTCGGAAAGATCACAAATTTTTTTTAGAAATTCTGTACGGTTAATTAAAAATAATATAGATACTAGAATTTTAGAATATATTCAATTATGCTAGGTAGATTTTATTTAAAACTGGCATAATTTAGAAAACATTAATTAACTTCTAAAAGCTTAATAAGAATTTGCGAAATATCTTCGATTTAAAATACGTTAGCATATTCTGTCTACCACTACCATGAACTTTTTAAAATCTGAATTTAGGTAAAACTAATACTGCCTCACTTAACCTAATTATTTAGCTATAATCAAGCAATTACTAATCTTTGTCGAAACTCCTATCACTAATGCTTAAAACGCATATTGTAAACCAATAATAACACAATTCACTGAATGGTGCGAATTGCCTGTTTCAAAAATAAAAATAATTTTCTTGTAATTTCCATTTGTTAGCAAGGGCTGATTTTAGCTGAATCGATGGTTTCCTTAACCAATCGTGCACTTGTCTCATTTATCGTTGAAGACAATTTCCCAGGACTTCAGAATCTCTTGGAAAGTAGAAGAGTCGTGGTAGACGATCGAGATGAGGTACGGACATTAAAATTCGTTAATGCAGGAGCAACGTCTTCAAAATGAAATGAATTTGTAATGAATGAATAAAAAAATTACAGGGCGGTTGTACAGCATTAATGATTGCAGCTTCGAGGGGCAAAGCAAATTTTGTCAGGGCCTTATTGGAACATGGTGCTGATATCAATACAGAGGATGGAGTAAGTCCTACATCTTGACAATTTAAAAACTATGTTGAAAACTACGTTGATATTTAACATCAATTTTACTTTGTAGGACAACTGGTCTGCGCTGCATTTTGCTACAAAAGAAGGTCACGATGAGATTGTGGCTGATTTGCTTGATCATGGTGCTGCTGTGGATCGAAGAGATATGGTATGCAAAACTGGTAAAGGGGTTAATTTTATGAGTAATAAAATGCTTATTAGAGGATTTTCATCTTAAAGGGAGGCTGGACCCCGCTTATGTGGGCATGTTATAAAGGACGGACAAAATCGGCAAGACTTCTCATGGACAAAGCAGCTGATATAAATGCGTATGGAAATTACAATGTAACATGTCTTGGTTGGGCTTCGGGTAGAGGTCATTCTGAAATAGCCAAAGATCTACTTCAACGGGGTGCAAAAGTCAATACTGGAGATAAATATGGCACGACGCCTTTAATCTGGGCTGCAAGAAAAGGATACATGGAAATTGTGGACATGTTACTAAATGCGGAAGCGACTGTTGACGCTTGTGGGATGACTTCGTGGACACCTTTGCTAGTTGCTAGTGCTGGAAATCATGTCGAGGTTGTGAAGGCAGTACTTGAACATAAACCGAATGTTAATGCACTGGATAAGGATGGCTGTTCGGCTCTCACCTTAGCTTGTAAAGAAGGCTTTCATGAAATTGCAGTTTCTTTAATTAATCATGGAGCGTATATCAATATTAATGTAAGAATAGAAACAATGTTTAAAAATTTAAAGATGTTTGAAATTCCATTTCAGTTGAAAATCATTTTTAATCTTCTATAGGATAGAGGTGGAACATCAAATCTTATTCATGCAGCGAAGGGTGGACATCGATCAATCGTAGAAGCGTTACTGAAAAAGCATGCTGATGTAAATGTCCAAGGAAAAGTAAGATGTTAAAAGATGATCATACATTAATAGGAAATATTTCCAAATTCTCATCTCGTATGGCTTTTGCAGGATCGAAAAACCGCTTTGTATTGGGCAGTTGAGAAATCCCATGTCCCAGTGGTAAAGCTGCTTTTGTCAGCTCAACCAGATCTTGAGCTTGCAACAAAGGTGAGTGAGTACATTTTGTTAGATAGTTATTAGTTTTAATTGGATCAACGTAACATTGTAAACTATTAACATTTTTTTAGGATGGGGACACTCCGTTAATGAAAGCAGTTCGTAACAGAAATGTAGAGATAGTTTCACTGCTTCTTGACAAACGAGCAAAGGTATCCGTTGCTGATAAAAATGGTGATACTTGCCTTCATGTAGCGATGAGAGCAAGGTCGAAACAAATTGTGGAGCTACTTCTAAGGAACCCGGCTCATAGTCAGCTTCTTTATCGTCCAAATCGAGCTGGAGAAACACCTTACAATGTAGATAGAGCCTCGCCTAAACCTATTATTCCGCAGATCTTTGGATCAAGTAAACACCTCCTTCATTAATTTTTTTCGCCTGGTATTGCATCTGGGTTTTATCACGTTTTTGCAAATTACAGGAGGACTTAACACTCAGGAAGATGGCGAAAATCTTTTAGGATACAATTTATACAGTAGTGCCCTTGCTGATATGCTTTCTGATCCGACTTTAAATATGCCTATAACAGTTGGATTATTTGCACGTTGGGGTAGTGGAAAGTCTTTCCTGTTAAGCAAGCTAAGAGGTATTAAATAAATGGGATTTATTATCAATTTGGAGTAAATAACTGAAAACATTTGACTAAATCGGTTTATTTAAAAAATTACAGAGGAAATGAAATCGTTCGCCAGGCAATGGTTAAACCCCGTCTTTTCATGGAACATTTTGATATTCATAATCGTTTTGTGCTTCTCCTCTGTTGTTGGTGTTATAGCTGGATTAGCGGTTCAAAGTTGGATTGTCGGAGTTAGCTTTTCAGCCGGAGTTATTTTCTCAATTCATGCTTTTCTTTTCTGCATATGGTTTAGCAGTCGACGATCAAAGTAATAATATAAAATAATTCAAGAACGAAGATGATAATTGAATAAATTGTGAACTAAATTTTTTATTTTACTAATGTATTGGATACAGATATGATTGGTCCTGGTCGAACAGAATTTCCAGTTATTTGGCAACAAAATCCGAAGCACTGAAGCTAGTGTGCCAAGTAATATTTTGCCATCCACCCGGTTCTCAATCTGCAGATCAGTTGCAAGCGCAACCAATTAAGTATGTTCTTTAAATTACATCTGACGATTACATGTCCAATGTCCAGATAATTTTTCAAATGTCTATAAGTGTGCTATCGGTTTTGTTGCAGCTTTTACTTTACAGAACAGACAAAAATCTCAAGTACAACGGGTGGTGAGAATTCCGTAGTTCAAATGTTAGGATCGCTCTACTCGTGTATAGAAAACGATTATGGAGTCATGAGTTCAAGACTTTTTAGAGCATTCAGGCCAAAGCCGGGTATGCATATTTATTATATTAAACTTTATAGATTATCTAAACTTAGCAGATTTTATAATTATTTTAACTAATATTTAAAAGTTGCTGCAACTGCTGATTGGAAGTGGAGAAAACTTTGTTGCATTCCTTACTGCGTGATTTTTCTATTTTGCTTCGTTTGTACATTGACTTCGATAGTTGTACTTTGTCTGTACCTGACTGGAATGGGTCCGGAGTAAGTATTGGAATTTTTTTATATGTTGATTTAAAATAATATCCATTTTGAATCTATTGTAACTTTTATCATTACAAACAAACTTTTTCAGAGGTTACGCAACGAGCTTAGCTGTGGTGATGTACGCCAGTGCTCTTATTGTAGGTTTGCTACTGGTAGCAAATCTATATACAGTTGGACAAGTATGTCTCTCTTTAATATTCAGTAACATGGTGTATTGTTATGGTATAACTAAAAGTATTCTTTGAAATATTTTAGGTGCTAAAAGCAGTGATTTTTTCACATAGACGCCATTTGCAGCGAACCGTTTCCAAACTGTATGCTGTGAAAGCGGAAGGTTTTTTGAATGCGCTTAAAGCTGAAGTTAATCTCATGACTGATATGGTAAAAATATTTCATTCATCAACTCTTCTTCAGGTTACATTTTATAATCTTGTAGTAGTAATTTAGTGTTTTAAATACTTTCATTTAGATACATTGTTTGGACTCTTTCCAATCAAGGCAGACTCGAATGGTGGTTATAGTTGATGGATTAGACAGCGCAGAACAGGAAAAGGTTTTACAAGTTCTTGATGCTGTTCATATATTGTTTAGCGATGCCAAAGCACCTTTTATCATCTTACTTGCCATCGATCCTCATATAATTTCGAAGGTAAGCCTAATTTAACATTTAATATTTATTGCTTAGCTAAGTTGAAGAAGAAAGTAGTATTTTTCATAATTATTAATACTTCAAAAAATAAAGCTGTTTGCATTACATGCGGCTATAAGATTTTGGGGAGTCAAGTATTACCCAAGGTAACATGCTTCACAGCAGCTATTAACAATTGACGATGTGCTCATTTGCTCAGCGTTTAGTTTTTGCATTTGAAAATGGTTCCATAGATGATAAACTGATCTATCATTTGTATTATTATTTCACAGGGAATCGAAATGAATATCAACCCAGTATTAAACGAATCAAATATAGGAGGTCAGGATTACTTGAGAAATCTTGTACATCTTCCATTCTTTTTACAAAATGCAGCCCTCCGTAA
>JAQFZZ010000227.1:0-24345 GCA_034696405.1 Isotoma caerulea | reverse complement strand
TACCCATGTTAAAGGTAGCGTGGATAGGTTATAACCGCAGGCTAACCCAACTGTCTCAGCCAAGTGAACCGAGAGTAGGTATTATTTATTGTCTTTTGTAAAAGTGAATTTAGCTTTTTGGCTTCATCCGACCCACGTCCAAGTATTTATTATTAGTTGGATATTTGGCTTGTGCAGTCTGCATTTGTTTTTCTTCTAATTCAATGTACACAGACCAGCCATACTGTTTATCGTGTAAGGGATTTATCTATACTGGAAGATCACAGGGTAGAGAGAGAAGAGACAAAGGGGTCTTTGAAAATTTAGATGTTTCCTCCCCATAAAACCCAAGTAATGAAAGTATTGCTCTCATTATCAAGCAAATGACAGGGACTGGGTTGGGTGAAAATGAACAACTTTCACGCTACATAAAGAATCAGGCTATAACAGTTCTCCTACGATGCAGTTCGTTTAGCTTCACTTGGCTAAGTAGAATGGAATAGATGGATGAAGGGGTATAAATAAAGTCACTATTTATTTTGCTTTGATAAACTGGAAAATGACTTATCGTTGGGATGGTGCCAATCTTCCACCACCACAACCATCACCACCAACTAACAACCAACTACCAAAAGGGTAAAAAAAAGTGAAAGCTCACTCAGTGAACAGTAATGGTTGGTATAACTTGGATATATGAAAAGCTGCTGGGATTGTGGGGATATATAGTATATTCTGTATAATAAGATATAAATATATAAAACAAATATGATAGAATAGATCAAGACAATTTGTACTTTACTGAATTCATGGATGACGGGGTAATTTTTTGTTCCAGTTTCCTGCGAAAAGGATTGCGGACGTAATGGGCTGTGCAATGAAGAAGGTCAGTGTGAATGTCTGTCCGATTGGTCGGGTGAAAACTGCGATGTCCTAGCCTGCGACCCCAGGTGCCAAGACCATGGTCAGTGTAAAAACGGAACTTGCATCTGTACTCTTGGATACAATGGAAAATTCTGTACTCTTTGTAAGAAACATTCTCTACTTTATTCTTTATCAACATAGTGAAAGCGCTTTCTTTCGTTGCTTTGAAATATAATTATCATAATAATCATAATAATAGTAACATGAAGATGCGTAGATTTAATTTTACGATTGCCTATTTGAGTATTTCTCTTTGAAGAACTTTTTTCCTCTTTGACTTAAAAGAGTATGAAATAACTTTTGATAAAAAATGCGTCTAATAAGCGTTCAACTGCATAATGAGTTCTTCTATGAGTTGAGCAGTTCAGAGCCTGACTGACGACTAATTCAGATGCAAATTAATTTCCCTTGATTAAAAAGGGGGAGTAGCAATCACCCAGTTGTCACATCACATTCAACATCAACATACACTCGAAAGCGTTTACGCTTGCTTTATTATAATGAATGTATATTAAATACTGTGTGTTGCACTGCCTTCGAGTGCTTAACTGGCTGTAGTGCGTAGGCAGGATATTTGAACTTCGTATAGATAAACAACAAAATACATTATTATTATTGCTTGCCATGTTGGATGTTCCTTTGAACTCTGAGTCAAGTGGAAGTTTAAAAATGTGAATTTTCAGTTTGTTTTTGTATGCGATGTCAAGAAGGAGTTTGTATAAATTGACATTTTCTTTGTCCAACTGTCACATTATATTAAAGAAGGGAGAAAGTCCTTGCATAAATAAATACACTGCGCGAATCTCACTCTTTCAATGGAGAAAGTTGACAAAAATGGAGTGAGAATTGGGCGAGTTTATTATCTAATATTAATATCTATCAATTTAGTTTAGATTTCATATAGACCTAACGATGAGGACATTGATGTATAAAGAAGTCATTAGGTTTAATGAAAAGACTAAAATAACGTTCATTTGTTGATAGCAATTTATTATTTCATATAGTTTAGAATGCAACGCGATGCGCTATGAGATAAAGATATAATCAAGTCTGCAAATTCCATTCCACACAGAGAGACACACATTCAAGTCCCAAAAGTATTGCGGGTTGAGAGGACTTCGTCTCCAAAACTGGCGGAGTTGACATGAAACCAAGGTGGTAGACTGGGGTGGTGGTGATAAAAGCTTTGAAAATGTTTTGTGTGACAAAGACCATTGATTTTATTCCAGATATCACTTCATCATCATTGCCACCACAGCACACCATCAGTACATTTGCAATTATTATCTTAAAATTTCTCTCTCTGTTGTAATCTATGCAGTCTGCAAGTTAGTGTTTAGTTTAGTTTTGCAGCTAGAGAAAACAAGTGACAAAGTAAAGTAGTAAAAGTTGCAAAGAGTAATTTAGATGGATGGAAAGATAGAAAATGGTGTTGTGTTCTGTAATATAATAAGAGAGTTTGGTTGGAGACAGGAGTTTTTATTATTATGATTTCATTCATATGCATATTATATTATTTGTATGTAGACATTCGTATTATGATAATATTATGATGATGATGGTTGTATAAAATATGAAATGAATGAAAAGTTGCTCCAAAAGTTGTATAATATTTTCTTGTCCGTTGTATCCATCATTGTAGCTGGATGTCCCAACGCATGCAGTCATCACGGTTCATGCATTATGCAAGACAATCGGTATCTTTGTAAATGCTCTAACTCCTGGGCTGGTGAAGACTGTTCGATCCGGTTGGAAACCAATTGTTCCGATGATATCGATAATGATGACGGTGAGATTTTCATTTTTATTTTCATCTTTTCCCCACAATTTTTCTCCGTTCGATTCATTTCCCTCAGAAAAGTTTTTGCTTTCCCTACTACTTACTATTACCAACCCCATCAAAAGTGCTACCACTACCAAGGATCTATCTTGAATCTACATATAATAACATGTGTGCTACTTATCCAATCCAATGATACTAGAGAGTGCATAACGGATACTTCCTTTCCTACATGTATACAACTGCTACAACTGCATATCATCCTTTTATTGTTATTATATTCCGACCAAGTCGTTACCCATTTTTCATCCCGTACGTTCGAACACCCGTACCCTGTCTTTCTCCATCCATGCATGCATGCATCACATTCACATATATTGCTATCCTATCCCTCCCTATAATCATAATGCATGCAAAACTCGTACTATTTGAACCAGGTGCTTCTCTTTGCCCTATATATAAGGGTAGCATAGGCCCAACAATGTTCAATCTAAGCCTTTCTGTAGATTTTACAATAATCTATTATAATAGGTGCAACGCCAAGATACATATACAGACATACATGCATGCTCTTCGTTGTGATAGTCTACTACAAATACTACGGACTAAATATTATATACACACATACATGCATGCACGTGTAGTGTAGAAATAAGGGTACGAATAATATAATAGTGGACCGGTAGTAGTGGCAATGTAGAATGTAGTCTATGGATTGATATATGATGAGAGGGAAAGCCTTAACTTTTACTCGACCTTTTACCGAAAATCAATCACCTCATTCCTTACTCTCCTTCTTCCTTTTCCTTCGTCGAACTTTCTTTCTTTTTGCTGAACTCTTGTAATTCCATCCCAATCTTATGCAAAAATGCTACCACCTCTACCTACACCCTTACGAGTAGTAGATATCACACAGGATGTAAAGTTATGCTGTGGTCGTCGAAAACCGTGAATGGATTCCATTTAATCTTACCCAAGTATTTCAGGTCGAGAATGTATTGTAATGTATAGTATGTTATATATGTAGTAGAAAGATAGAAAATATCATAAAATCCTCTTGGTAGTGGTTTAGTATTAGTTGTTGGTATGTGACTATTGGGTTTGGTGAAAGTATTTATTATACGAGTGAATTGGATAGAAAGCACGACTCCGATTTCCTGTTTGCAGATGGAATGACAGACTGTTCTGACAGTGAGTGCTGTGACGACCCAAAATGTAAAGATCATTTGATGTGCATGACGGCCAGTGACCCGGTGGAAGTGTTACTGAGAAAGCAACCACCCTCAGTCACTTCATCCTTTTTCCAAAGAGTAAAATTTCTAATTGAAGAGAACAGCGTTCAAAGCTACGCTCAGAAAGATGAGTACTCCGAGAGGTAATGACGGCGCTCTTTCTTTTCCTTCTTCTTTGATTACTTTATTTATTCACTGAATGTCAATGTAATACCGTATATAAATTATATCATGTCATTTCAAATTATACGGATAGGATCCTTCGTTTTAGGTAGAATAGATCAAACTATGCTATAGAATCTATGCTGATCTTTGATTACAGAAAAGAAAATAGGTATAGCATTCAAAGCTATAAAAAGAAAGCTAAATTCAGATAGACTTTGAATGATCTTCTGATCGAAATTTTGTTCTCAATAGTAAAAGCAAAAAATCGTCATTTATGAGAATATATAGTACATTTTAAAAATCTGAATCAGCCAAATTCTGTTAAATGTATGTTGCTTTGATTTCAACAAGTTTTTAAAAACCTTTTGAATCCATTTATAAGAAGTAGCGACAAATATAAAATTCAGGGACCATATATTCAATGTCTACAAATAGTTGCACCTTTCTTACTTACTACAACCTTATATTGTCTACTCTGTCATCTATATGTTGTATGAATGTTTGTATTTTTGTGTGAATGTTTTGTGTATTTTTTTACAATAATGATTCTGTGTATTTTGGTTTGAACTGGATTGGATGAGTGAGTGAAAGGTGGCCTGGCCTATCTATATGAAATATCTAATATCATCATTAGTGCTTTCGATAAAATAGGTGAAAGTAGATACTCTGAAGGTAGGATAAAAGCCTCAGTAGTAGTTCTAGTTGATCAGCTAGGGAATTTGTTGAGAAGTTTATTGAGACATTTGTGTTTGATTGTCTTATCTTTGTCTTATCGTATCTAATTATAATTATATGTGTGTGTGGTATGTGTGTCCTGTTTTCCATCTGTAACCGATCTGCCGGATGACAAATCTTGTGTTTTATTCTCTGTCTTTCTCTCTCACACACTCTCTGACCATGTGTCGTCTTTAACTGTCTTGTTTTTCATTCGGCTCCTTCCTTGCTTTCACGTCTCTTTCTCGGTTCGGTTATCACATGTCAACCAACAAAAATCACATCTACTATCAATAAAATTATATCTGCACCATCATCAAAAACATTCGTATACTGCACAACTATTATTAGTCTTTGTGATCTCTATTAACCTTCCGCCGTACTTCTGAAATGTTTTCTATCTAATCCTTTACAAAAACTTTCTTCCACTTCTTTCGTTCTATCTGTTATTCCTCAATATTTTAAAATCCCAAGACAATTTTTTTAGATATATCAATTCGTAAAGTCAAAATTCCATAGTGAAAGCAATTTTATAAAAAAATCAACCTAAATTCTCACATTGCCTCCTGTAAACTAAAGATAAGAAGAAAACATATTTCCAAACATTTTTGCTATTATCCTTCAGTTCAACACTTTCTCCAAGCATGTGCCAATCTATTCTTCTGAAATTACTTCTTTAATTTCCGAGAATGTAACTGTATCACTCGTATCGTTTTCATCTTTCTATTTCACACACGATTGAGACAAATTTTTGTTGAATTAGCAATCTTAGCAAAACAACATGAAAAAAGTTGAAAATTTTGAAATTAAATTCCAATAGTGAGAAATCTGAAAGCTATCGAATTCTGTTAAGTGTAAAAACGTGATATTATGATCTTTAAGAATGTACCATACCATGATGATGAAACCGAACCGATAGATACGTGTAACTGATATGCAACTAATTTAGCGTTGTTTATTTGTTTCTGATCACATCTCACTCACTACTTTCCCCTGTTGTGTCCGAACTAGTCAATTTTGGAGCTCTTTCGATCCGCGGTAAGTCGCTTCTTCAATAAATATTTCCGAATAAAACCCCTCCACAAAAATTAGATAAACCAGAATTCCCTTCTACTCTTCTGGCTAGGGTTAAAAATTATAAGTCTATATAATCTAGTACTGCAGGGATTTTTTTTCACTGTCAAAAACTTTCTTTGAATTCCTATAGTTCTTCATCTTTGCAATATAAATACATAATATATATCACTTAATTCAGAGAAAACATTAATAATTCACTTTAATGAAATTCTTAAAGTACCTACAATCAAATAGTCCAATACAACTTTTGAACTTTCTCCATATGCATTGAATGAAAATTCAACTAATTTTTTCTAATTTTGAATTGAAACAAAATATACTTTTTTGTACAATCAAAAAATTCCATCGTAACACAATAGAGATATGACACACTCTTAGGAACACATTCTAAGGAAGAAAAATAGGATTTTCTACAAAAGAAAACTTTTTTCAATATTCTATTTTCTCTTTATTCTCAAATTTCCATTTGCATTGGCTTCTATTTTTGAGCTTCTCTGTTGGCTCTGTTTTTATCATTATGACTACTATTTTGAGGAGTAGAAGAAACCAATTTTCTATCGAAAAAGAAACATAATTCAAGGGGAAATCTAAAAAAAGAAAGAAAAAATTGAGTTTAATAATAATAGCTAATAAACTGCATTTTTTACCTTTGTGTCCCTGTCTTTGTCTGAAACTCTCCTATCCTTTCTCCTCATACTTATATATCTATATATTATAACAACAGCTACCTTCTACTAATACTTCTTCTGACATTAATAATTCTTCTGAGAAAAAAAAAGAAGTAGATTTTCAACAGTTAGAATTCTATAGTTATCATTATGAGTCAGTCATTCATTCATTCTTATTATAATTGCAATAAGAAAAAAAGAGCTACGAAAAAAGTTAATTGGGCGAATGGCAGAAAAAATATTATGTAATTTTTCTCTATCTGTCTTCTTCTTCTTCGTCTACCATCAACAATCAACTTACCAACGACGATCAACTCATTTCCAAATTCAATATCGACATAAATTATTATCATGGATAACTCAACACCAATTTCCTTCACCCTTGGGGGTTCCTTCTTGCCTTTGGGGTTTGATGCATGGCCTGGCTTACATTGCCCACCTGCAGACGAGTATCCGTCATCCGTGGTCAAGTCCTCTCGCCTGATGGATTGGGTATCATTGGGATTCGTGTCAGCGTAGATAAAAGTTCTCGATTTGGTTTCACTCTAACCCGTAAGGGTGGATGGTAAGATGATGATGCTTCTCTTGATTAATTAATTAACTAATTTGTTGGCCAACAGACACAGAATATATAATAGTAATTCTATGTAGACTGCATAGTCGAACTTTCTATACCTTTTACCATTATACCATTACGTAATATTTAGGAAGATAACGTATAACGTACCCGTTAACCTAAATCGTCTCTACCGACTCTACCTACTGTATACATACCTTACACTACACCTGGTAATGGACTTGATAGAGGCGGGCGTACCTTGTTAAGCCCGTTTATTAAAATACCTCGACCTTGTTGTTGCCTTGAGTGAAATGAAATGAATCCCAGTACTGTGGAGGAGAAGTGAAGGGTCATTAAATTGCTTAAATCAATGGATCTAGATTTATATTTCTAAGAATGAAACGTATAAACGTTGGAGCTTCTTTTGGTGACTCCGGGCAAATTATCTCATTTGAGTCTGATCTCTTTCTCCTGGTCTCATCCATTTGAGCTTTTATGGCTTATGAAATAAAGGTGTAGCTTTTTAGCTTTATCTTACTGAACTGATCCTCTGATCCAGTTTGGTCTTATGAGCAGCAATACAATATGCTAACCTTTTGATTGATGATGAGTAACTTGAGTTAGCCGGATAAGACTTACACAGAGGATGTAAGAGGCAGTTTGAAGAATTATCGTTGTAATTGGATCATGGAAATTCCCTAATTTAATTGAAAATAGGCTACATGCTTCATCACATTTACTACCACCACTGCCAGTAACCTCTTTGGTTACGTTACGATGGCATCGTAACTTTCTACCCGTCGCGTCGTGGTTACACTGTCTGCCATTCCATGCCAGTAGCAAAGAATGGGAGTAGAAATTGGTGACTGGTGTGAATATTCTGCATGTCTTTCTTTGAAAATAAATGTAACGTTAGAAAAGAAACGACTGATGAAAATGGAGAAAGATAAGATGAGCCTCTGGATGAGACAGAAAGAAAGAAGGGAGTAGAATGGGGTATTTAGCTAGTAAGAAAGCTTAGAGTTTTTAATTGCAGTTTTTTTCCTCTGACATGAATCATCTTCCCCCTCAGTTCACCTGACTGGAACTACTTCCACTTGTTAATTAAATTCTCCTACATTAACCCAAATATTTTAGACCTATTAAGAAATTCATTGTAAAGTAAGCGAAGAACACAGTAATAATAGTTAAAAAAAAGCTCTGCATCTTATTCCCAATAGGGAAGTATAAAAATAAAAGTAAGGCAGTGACAGTACTATACGATACCATTACGGTCTTTTTTAGTTTTGAAGGGTAAGGTATGTTAGCAGATGTTAGAAGAAAGTAGAAACGTGATGGATATAGAATAAGATTCCTTAAAGGACAAAGGTATATATATCTATGGTTTCTGGTAATGATTTAGGTTCGACATGCTGGTGAATGGAGGGGGGTCGGTTACACTCCAGTTCCAAAGAATTCCATTTCAAGCGACGACTCGAACAGTGTTTGTACCTTGGAATGAAATAGTGGTCCTAGATCCTGTGGTTATTATGTCAGTTGGTGGCTCCCATCACAGAATAGCTTCGGAGGAAGGTAGTAAAGAGGCTACTCAAGAACCCTGTCTTCAACATGACCTTGACCTCTTAAAACCTGTGGTTATGTCCTCTTGGCTTCCTGGAATGGTGGGAGCTAGTCCAGAAAATACTTTGGTCTTTGGAGAGAGTCAGGTACGTTCAATATTACATTACTTCCTTGTTTGTTTGCTTTAAGAAATTCACTCGAGTGAAAGTTAGAGAAAGTACATACTTTGGATGTTCCCACAGCATCTTGTGTACAAATACTTTGATTGTATATGATAAGTTTGCTAACTCTAACATCTAGTTCTAGTAGTATAAAAGGATACCATATGTACCACTACAATATAAACAATACTAAAATTCCTAGTAAAATATAGTTGCCAAACAGTTGTTACTGATATGGCTGTTACTTACAACTTATTTTCGTACATTCCGGGAAAAAGTGAAAAACTTTCTTCCCCTGGAAAAGGTAAATGCGCTGGAAAATGTAATTTATAATTACTATTGTGTTTGGGGTTTACAGATCTTGCAGCAAAGTATTGTAATCCCAGGATCTGAAGTTCACCTTGTGTATCAAAGTAGTCAATCCCCTGGATACTTGGCCACCATTATGATGCAACTAACAGGTCACACAATACCCCCTGGATTAGTTTTGGTCCACTTAAAGATAACAATTGAAGGGGAACTTCATGCAAGGACATTTGAAGCAGATCCTAACATTACTTACTCTTTTGGTTGGAAAAAGCGAAATGTGTATCAACAGAAGGTTTATGGATTGGCAACGGCCCGTGTGGCAATCGGTTATCAATATACTGAGTGCTCTAAGCCAGTATGGGCAGTTCGGGTTGTAACTCTCAAAGGATTTGATGTGGATATCGCGGATGTCGGTGGTTGGAATTTGGATATTCATCATCACTACAACTTTCATGAAGGAATCCTTCAAAAGGGAGATGGATCTGAAGTACACTTGAAAGAAATGCCCCGAATCGTGTCAACAATCATGGGTCATAAAGGTCAACAAAGATCTCTTTTGTGTGAGCCGTGTGAAAACCTTTTGCTTTCACCTATAGATTTAGCCACGGGTCCTGATGGAAGTATTTACGTCGGAGACTTCAACCTTATCCGTCGGATTACCCCAGAGAACAAAGTTTACACTGTCCTTCAACTAAGGTAAACAATTGTTTATGTATATATCTACGAAGAATTTGTGTCAACACTTGTGATTGTTGACTCCAGTTTGAAATTCCCTTTTCTCTTGACACAGTGCCACGAAAGTATCTCATCAGTATTACATGACAATATCCCCGGCGGATGGACATTTGTACGTTTCAGATCCAGAGAAGTATCAGGTTAGTCAAAAGAGAATTACTTTCTGTTTTCATGTTAATAGGCAAATGGTACCCATTATTTTGTAACATAGTCTGTAGGTACATTATTACATGAGTATTGATTCTTATGGTGTTTGTGACTGCTTTGAAGGGTTCTTTTCAATCTGCCCGTTTATTTTACAGGTTTTGAGAGTGAATTCAATGGAAGAGATTGAAGACCCACGGGTGAATTGGATGCCAGTGGTAGGTTCAGGCCTCAAGTGCCTGCCCGGTGATTCGGAAAACTGTGGAGATGGGTTTAAAGCAAAGTTAGCCAAGCTAATTCATCCGAAAGGCATTGCAATCACAACTGACGGAGCGATATATGTTGCTGATGGACAGAATATTCGATACGTAGATGTACATGGGGTAATACACACCGTGGTTGGCAGTCATGGGCACAGATTGAGTCGACTGAGTGTAGCGAAAACCACAGACTTTGAGTCATGTCGACTCCAACGTGAGGATGTGAAAAAAGTTCAACTCCAATGGCCTACTAATTTGGCCTTAAATCTAGTTGAGAACAGATTGATGTTCATTGATGAAGGAATACTGTTCCAAATCACGGATGATAATCAAGTAGAGAGGGGTTTAAGGTGTGATGCCTCGGAGAAAGTGACTCGACCACTCCTAGATTTGGCATTCAGCCCAAAGGGTCAACTTTATTTCGTTACGGAAGATTCGAATCTCTTTACTGTGAGACGTGACGGAGAGCCACTACTGGTACGAACAGACAAAGTTTCTCCCTATGGACCAAATTCCACTGAAGAAAGACAACGGAATAATTTAAATGCTGGTTTTATATCAGCACTGAGCATTGGTGCTGACGGTACAATCTACGTTGCAGATCAAGCCAACTTGGAGATTAAACAAGTGTCCAATTTTATCCCCTTACCCAATGCAAATGGTGACTACGAAGTGGTTTTCCCAGCTACTGGAGAGATTTACTTTTTTAATCGCTATGGCCAGCATACTTATACAAAGGATATCAAATCCGGGAAAACTCTTTACTCCTTTCTCTACACGAAGAACACAAGCTATGGAAAACTCTCGAAAATAACGGATGCGGCTGAAAATAAGATCCTATTCCTTCGGGATTACTCTTCCGTCGTCTCAACTATAGAAAATACTCAAGGCAAGAAATGCAATCTTAAAATTAATCATTTGGGTCGTCTAGTCCACTTTCAGGAAATGGAAAATTCCGAAATTCGCTTGGAGTATTCGGACGAGGGTCTTCTCGCCGCAAAAACCACTACAACTGGTCTCAGTTCTTTATATTTCTACGACCGTTTTGGAAGGGTTCGGCAAGTCATTAGCGAAACTGGAGTCATTACTAACTTTGAATATGAGCTATCCGGAGAAGCGATACAATTGCGTGTCTCAGACTCCGTATCTAAAACGGACTTCCTCAGGTACGCCATTCTAAGGAGTGATGAAACAGATCAAGTGATAATAAGCAAAGTCAGCTCGGCTGACATAACTGTGAAAAAGAGAGTGATTCAAACGGATGTAAAAAATATCAGCTTTTCATTAAAAACCGAGGATGGAGGTGAGATGTGGGGCTTATCTTGGGGAATTTATCCCCTACTTAAGGAAGGAAATCCACCCATGATCGTAGAGGGAAATCTTATGCGAGGACCATCTCTTCAATACATAGCAGATGGAGAGACACCACCAGGATTTGGAAATAAACATGAATGGAAATTTGGATTATTAGGAGACGGGACGAGATCGGAGAGAATCCTCGATCGTCAGATGTGGGTTAATGATAGCCGAGTTCTTTCATTAGAGTTTGACCAGTCTTTGTCTCGTGAGGTAATTTATAGTCGAGATCGTGAGCCAGTCTTTTTCATCCAGTACGACAAAACGGGCTTGCCCCTCTATTTCGTTCCATTTTCAAGTAATGACCATCGTTCGTCCATGAACATAACATACGATCGATTCAATCGGATTGAGAGTTGGAAGTGGGGTCACGGACGTGGGGTTCAAGTCACTTATGGAAGAAATGGTTTTGCGACAGAGATGAAGAACGCTGAAGGAGCTCGAATCAGAACAATTGAGTACAATGAATATGGCCAGCCATCAAAAATTTCTTTGCAATCAGGTCGAGCTTACACCTTCAAGTATGATATATTTGGAGGACTAAAGAGTGTGGAAACTCCAAAGAATACTATCCATTCGTTCACATTGCAACATTCAATCGGTTTTACAAAACTGGTTTATCAACCACCTGGCTATGGGTCCATCAAAAACTCTTTCGTAAAATACTTTAACTCTTACGGTCTTCTAGAAAGTGTTTGGCTTCCGTCGGAAAGTGGGCGGATATTGTATGAATACGACTTCCTGAAGAGACCCACACAAATGCTCTATAGTGAAGGAAAAATCGGGAGAAAATACAAACCAAAAGGAGTAACAATAACTGTCACAGAGAATAAGTTTGAATCCACATCTCACATTTGGACCAATGGCTTACACAAAGTAGTTCAGGAGAAGAAAGATTTCGCTGCAAAATTGGGACTCTCTGCTTCAAAAGTGGTCTATGAGTATGACGCAAACTTCCGTCCTATTGCTGTGAAAGCAAGAATCGGAGGGGTTGTACTTCCGGATTTTACTATTGGTTACAACTCAAAAACTGGAATTCGAGACCTCATAGGGAATTTTCGCATCGCTCAGCCCAATAATAACCAGACATCAATCTTTGATGGAACTGCTGTCTTCTCAAGAATCAAAGATGGATATGGTCAACCTCTTCACTACTCTTTGTCAATCCAGGATATCGAAGTGTTTCGCATGGACTTCACCTATTACGACACTTCCTATAGAATTCAACAACTTCGCCTCACAACAAAGAATACGGGATATGTGCCAATAAAGAACTTCACTTATGATGGAGATGGTCAACTTATAGCCGTTGACTCAGCAGAGCCATGGAAATTCGAATATGATGCTAATGGAAACTTGCAAAGTCTTACTTACCGTGGGAATACAATAGGCCTGGAGCATAATCAACAAGACCGGATTGTCAGATTTGGAGATGGACTTTACAAGTATGATATGGCTGGAAGGGTTATACAAAATGCTAGAGAAGAGTTTTTCACCTACAACGCACTAGGGCATTTAAAACGAGCTTGGAAGAAAGGACGTTTCGACGTAGAGTACTTCTATGACCACGAAGGCCGTCTAATTGCCAGAAAGGACAACCACGGAAACACAACCCAGTTCCTGTATGCCGATGTGAATCATCCCAAACTGGTCACTCACATTTACAGTCCCAGGGAGAATCGACTTCTCCATCTGGTCTACGACGAAGTCCAAAGACTGATTTTCTTTCAAGTTAACCGTAATCAAAAGTACTACGTTGCAAGTGACCATTGTGGAACTCCACTACTTATATTTAGTCAGTATGGTCAAAGTGTCAGAGAGCTTTCTCGGAGTCCCTACGGTCACATAGTTTACGATTCGGATCCGTATTTTTACCTGCCGATTGACTACTGTGGGGGCATTCATGATAAGGTAAGGAAAACTTGGAATCCTTTTTGATCTTTCTCAGAGAGTCATATTTTCCCGTTTAGCACAATGTAGGTAAGAGAATAGAGAGAAGAGATTTGATTCCTTTGTCAATTCCGTATGAAATCATTTAATTTAGAGCAGATGTATCGCGTAATATTGTTTGCAATGAAGATTTATGTGTTTGATGGAAGGGACTTCTAGTACTGATACTGATAGTGCCCAGTGAAATGGTAGAAAATTGTAGTCTTTTTCTCTCCTCGTATGTACATCCAAGTCTTGAGGTAAAAGTCATGAAGTGGTTCAGTGAGGGTCATAAGGGTGTAGTAAATCGAATCTAGACTGTCAGATATTTTCTCTTGTAACCTTGATTGAGCTGTTTTTGTCTCTTAAAGGAGGCATTTAGAAAGAAGGTTGTGAACATGGGAAGAAACATGGGTGGATCGTGATCGTAACACGTGTTGTCTCATTACAGGTTACGTCCTTGATCCACACGAAGGAGAAACGAGTGTACGATCCATTGATAGGCCAATTCTTAACTCCAGACTGGGAGAATGTATTAGATGGCCTGAAGACTCCGGAGAAACTACATCTTTACCGTCTAAGTGGAAATGATCCCATCAATCTCCCTGATTCCACTCCTGCTTTTGGTATGATACATTCGTCTTAAGATCTGATCAAGGTTGACAGTTGATGAATGTACACATTAGTTTGTTCTTGATCAGATCTAAAAACTAGTATTCTCAATGGAACAGAAGTAATTATTTTGAAAACCTTTTCTTCTTCTGATTTTATAGATCATCATAGTTGGCTAGAGCATTTGGGCTACAACTTGGAGTCATTAGCTCCACAAATGTTCCCTAAGAATCTCGGAGTGATAAATCAGAGGCGGGACTTGGTCGTCTCAGGATTAGAGAGTAGAGTTCTTGAGAAGACATTTGATATTCCTCTCTTAGGAACAATTCCAAGGAGTGTCGTTACAAAGTCTACACTTGTTCCCGATCCGGCTGCAATAATATCTCAAATTGACCCTCCTTTAGGGAAAAGTATGCTATTAAGCAGAACAGCAGATGGAAAAGCCATGATTTCTTGTCCATTTTGTTCATCTAACCGAATTTATCGAGATGTTTTCACCCAGATTTTGAATGGAAGTGAATTCCTAAGATATATCTCCCACTCTCCTTCCCAAGACATATTCCATTTTGCCAAAAAAGAACTCTGGAAAGCATCAGATGACTTGGCTGAACTTAAAAGAATCGGTGGCCAAGTCAATGTAACTGTCCACGACCAGTCGGCTGAAAATCAAATGATTCATGTAAAAATTGCCATGTCAGGAGCCATTATCTCTGTCAGGTATGGTCTAACTGGCTCCAGGGAAGAAAGTAGGCTCATCCATCATGCAAAAGGAGTAGCGGGCAGGAAAGCTTGGTCAAACGTCAAAGAACTCATTCGTGCTGGATTCCCCGTCCAAGAGTTCACTCCCAGTGAAAAGGAAGAGATCCTTAAAAACGGTCATCTTTCCTCCCACCATCATGAATTTATTCATGATCCCGACGAACACCCATTTTTCGCAGATGATCCATTAAATATCCGTATAATCAAAAAATCTAAATCGCAAAGAAGTCGAAACAACAACAGTAGTAGCAGCAGTCATTCAGCCGATCGATAGACACTATAAGCTACACACACTTCGTCGTTAAAAATTCATCCTGAGTCACTCAGTGTCTTCCGATCCCTCCATCTAATAGGTCTCTGTAAAAAAAAGTCAGCAGTAGCAAGCAGCCATCCATACTTTCTCCAGTTCACATGTTTACAAAGATGTTTAATGGTCTGCCTGGGAATAACACTGAAGATGTCGATACTCATTGCCAGTCATTGTACCTTCTATGTAGGTAGTAACTGAAGAAAGCAGGTCTCTCGATTAACTTTAACTGTTATAATAATAGCAAACTTTCAATCGCCCCTTGTACATTATTAAGCGATCAATCACCACAAGCGAAAAATCCAGAAACCAAAGTACCATCGGGATTTTTCCTAAACATAAATCCAATCAAGTCTACAAGAAAAACGTGGACCAATACTCTCCAGTCTAGCTGTAGTCAAAAAGTCAGAAATAATTATTTCCCCAATTACAAATCTAAAAATGACGGTGGAAAATGAAGTTCATAGAAGGCCAAATGGAAGGTGTATATAACGAAAGTCAAACCCTAGTCGGCATCATTTTTTGCCAAAAAAGTTAAAACATCTTGTCGTATGAAGTTTACGACTTTACGCAATCATCAAATCATAATTATTATTGCACTACAATGCTCTGCCACATCCAATGAAAAATAACATAAATTGTTCTTTCACGTCTCGTATAGTTGGTGTCTTATCTCAAAATAGCAAGACAACGTTCTACCTATCTTCATCCATGTATTTACAAAGCTTAAAGTTTAATGCCAATTTCATGGGATGTCAAGTTGAATTTTTGTACGCATTTTATTTAGCTTTTCCAGAGTCCTTGTCCAAAAAAAGTTTGTGTTATGTCTTGTTGCATAAATAAATAATGCTGCCATAATCTGATTGTGAGATAAGAGACAAAAGTAGGTGAACCCCCACTTGTGCCCCAGAAATACTTTCACCGAACCAAACCAACTGCATGCCTATAGAGGCATCTCTTCGTCGAATCGTAAAAAAGTTGTTTCTCATCTTTTTAACTTTTACCTGCCAACAATATATATATTCTCGAAATCGATTTTCATTGCTGCACTTGAGAAGAAAAATGTATATTCTACATTGAAAATTGAAAGCAACCCAAAGAATGAAACTACCACTATTTGTTATAACCTAAGAAGTAAATCTAGTAAATTATCAATAACATTGGATGTTATTTTCTTTCTGTCTTAAATGATATCTTATAGAATAGAATTAGAGTTTAGCAGAGGAGAGCTAGAGAAACTAAAAAATCATGTAAAGAAAGAGTCGTTACTATTAAATATATTGTAATGGTACAATTAGTGTAAATTTACACTAATCCTGATATTTTCAAACAACCACATGGCCAAAATACATTATAAAGAAGTTTTAGTACAGTTATAGTAAATTAGTATTGAAATACAATACAATCACATAAATATGTGTATAGCAATGAAGATGAACTAAAAACGCATTACTTAATTAATCATAAGTATCGGATGTCATATTATTATGTATTTAAAAGGTAGATAGACACAGGAGTAAATAAATGTTTGAAAAGTCGGTAGGATATATTTAAAAACGTAAGAGTTGTATCTAATTTTTCTGAAAACGTTAAAATTAATTATCTATAGGTATCTCTCCTCGAAACGCGTCGCACTCTTTTTTACTCTCTGTAGAATTGGCATTCCTCTTCAATACATATAAAAAAAGATTATAAAGCCTTCGTTGAATTGAAATGCTCAGTTAATTGATGAACTATTACTATTCTTTACTTACTATATGTGTATGAATAAGGATAGGAGTAAAAGATAAGCCGTCGTATTCATAAAATGTTAGTTATATTCTATATAAATAAATAACATATATAAATATGTTCAGGTGATAACGCATTGAAGCTTAAATGTTATTATTGCGATTGCTGATTGAGATTAAAAACAGTTAAACCCTGTAATCTCATGTAATGTATCTGATGGATCAGAAGGATGATGCCAGCTTTTTAGCCAAATTACCTAATTGTATATTATTATTATGACAAAAATATTAAAACAAATGTTACGTTTTTATTGTACTACTCTTACAAAATGTGTGAAAGTACTGTTGGATTTTAAATTAGATAATGAAACAATTTATAATGAAGGTACAGTTAAGTATTTAAAAACTGCATAGTCCTAAACTTTCTGTGCTGCATCGATTATCATCATCGTCATCGTAATTTTTAAGTACTGATACAAATATGATATATGTGTAAGTCAGTGTAGTTAATAATCGCGTTTTTTGTATTTTCAAAAAAAAGTAAGATTCAAAAAATGAATTATGATGCTATTATATATACATACAGTATAATAAATTATATATTGCATATTATGCGTGTAAGCACAAACAAACACAGGAATGATATTACTAATTAATTTCATGATGAAGTAACACACAGTCTCTAGTTCTTTTTTATAAATAAAATCGTTATTCTATCTATTGATATTCTACACTAATCTTAAAGATAAGGTTATAATGAGAAGTTGAGCGCTGGGGAATTTTCATATTGCGAGAGGGAGACAATTGCCTTTGTTTAGTGAATAACTGTCCAAGATATAATATTACTATGGCTAGTTGTTAAAACTAATCATCAGTGCAACTGTTAATTAAGTACATGTAATATATTCGTTTATAATAGGATGTACTACTACAATGACGAGAAATATATGCTATTAAACTATTGTTTGGAAAAAATTATCTCTGTTCATTAATTTCCATCAAGAGCATTCAATTGAATTCAAATTAAAACAATAACTCACGGTCACGACTCACATTGCAGAAGATATGAGCATTTACCATCCTTTCTGTTCCATTACTTCCATTATAAATCATAGCCCGGCGCTGGATAAGTGAGCATAGACATATGTACTAGAGATGAGTCAAGTGCTCACTTCGTTAAAATGAATATGAATCGACAAATATTTATAATCTGCATAAAAATTAATTTTTAATAAAAAATTGTCAAAAATTCTATCAACGCGTTGATGGAATTCATTACCGTTCCATATTCCATAGTGTAATGTTTTAATTTTACCCATGCTTACATTTTTTTCATTTAAGTCAATTACGTTTAGAATCAATCTTTTCCAAACTGAAAAATTTCACTTTTAATTTCAATTTAAGATTTCAATTCAAAATTTCAATTTTATTAACTCTCGAAGGTGCGAATAAAGATCGTTAAGTATACAGGGATGAATAAACTAGAGTCGGAAATCATGATTAAAAACTAAAAAATGAAAAGTCATTAACAATTCAATTAAATTAAATCAACGGCAGGAAGGATTTAGTATCAGTATCATAACGTATCAGTAAAATTGAACAATTAGCTTACGAATTTTAGATAATATTCATGATTGAAAAACAAACTTTTATGTATAATGTAACCTTTGCATTTTTATAAATATAATGCGAGTTTAAATTTTAAGACTAAAATTCTGCATGATTGCTTCCAAGGTACTTAATTTTCACTGTTTCTTTAGCAATATTTATGACTTTAGAAACCCCTTTTTGGTTTGTATCGGTGGATTTTTCAAGTAACCGGTGTTGATGAAGGCATTATCAATTAATTTTCATACAATATTTATTCAATAGTTGCGCAATGTTTTACTAAGCTGAAATATCCCTAGAGTTTTTGTCATATTGAAAATAATTCAAATGAAATTGAAAGCTTTTGTATCGATAAATGTACATGTTTAAAAAGCATAAATCCCAGACTTACAAAAAGCATGCTGTCACAATCAATATGACTTCGACACGTAAAAATGTATTTGAATAAAAATGTTCTTACAAGTTCACAAAATGACAAAAAATCTTTGAATTTTGATTCGTCTCAAAAAAACATTTCGAATACTATGTGGACCCTATTGCATGAAACGTAATTGTAAATACTATGCACAACAGGGATACAATCAGGCAACATAAATGACTGATTAAAGTATAGTATCAATCAATTAAAATTTCAAATTATAATAAAATATCATATTTATCGATAACTACTTGGCTTGATCTTATAAGCTCTCTTCCAAATCTCACATAAACAAACAGTGGAATGAAATCTATAGAAAATGGCAAGAGGCATGGAAATGTGTGTTATAATAGTCCAAGCCCAAACACCATAGAACTTCAATTGCACTGGATGGCTGTCAGCTCTAGACTTTTCCAAAGTGTTAATAGCCCACATAGCCAAATTTGTCACAAGAAGAAAAGTCACGACTTCTCTTCCAGGCTTTCTCCGAGCCTGCTCCGCATTTGCAGCCGACCTCTTTGATGCATCCAGTATGAAAAGAGTCTGGAACAACAATTGTATAAGTGATGATAAGGCTGTCATTAAAACCAAAGCAGTATTCTTCTTCATAGTAAAGTGACCCCCAATGATGGTGAAAACGTTGTAGATGAATGAACCGGTTTGTGACACGATGAGCAAAATGTTATCCAGCTCAAGGTTGCGACTTCTCACGTATCTGAGTTCCCTCATCTGCAAGAGTTATTTAGGAAGACGTAAGTATTTTCTATTAACGATTCCTAACATACACGTACCTATATACTACATTGTACTGTATAATAGTTACTCGCCTGGCACATTCCGATAAGCACAGCTACAGTTGTCATTGTGTACAAAACGAGTTCCGTAATATTAACCTCCAAAACAGCCATAGCCTGGTAACCCGGACGGGTAATGAGAACGAAGAAGAGTATCAAGCTGATGATGGTCATTACAAGGACAAAGATTCCCAGAAACAGTCCTTTGTTTGCTCGGGCACAATCTACCGAATAATGATGAGGAGATCTCTTCGAACCAGGGTACTAAATAGGGAAAAGATATTATACAACATTGATGAGCAACATCGTTTCCTCTTTCTGTACGTGAGTACATGCTCAAGATTTTGTAATGGATTAGCCGATATCGGGTTTTAGGTTTACCATGTGCAATTCTCCATTATAATAATGACCATCGTGTATTCGCCTTGTGCTGATTGTAGTCGCCATACTTTTCCACATTACGTATAAGATCGCAGCACAAATTAGAGAGTATTCAATAGTGCATGGGAACAAGAATGGAGAAGCATTTTGAACCAAAGCACCCATGATATCCGACCTCCGACACTCGTACATAGAATACGGCCCTTTTAACCCTCGTTTACTCCGATGATGAGCTACCATTACGGATGCCAAAGACGCTGTCGAATTTTCAAGAGCTTTAATCGCATGGCCCATAGTAGTAGTAGCAGTATGCATTATAGGCGTAGGAGTGGTTGATGGTATGTAACTAGGTTGTCCATATTCATGTCCACCATGTAAAACTCTTGGAAGATACGGATTGTGATGATTTGAGCTTGGATATGTAATTGTTCCATTATCTGGGTTGTAAAAGTTGAGTATTTCATGCCGTGTTTCCTGAACTAAAACATTTAACCACACGCATAGGTTCGTTCCAATCCTTTGTAAATTCATAACCAAATTAGCATCAGATATTAAAAATTAGTTGAAAGACATCTCAAGATTTGTAAATTCTTACATATGCATGAGACCAAATTGCGCTCCCAGCTCCAGTTTATACACTGCCATTTTTGAGTTCAGGAAGATGAAGTACATTTGCATGAAAGTGAATATCATACGAACTGCTGGAGTGAGCGCGATCATGAAATTGTGGCATTTTGTATCCGGCTCGAGCTCAAAATATTGACCGAATTCCAATCCACTATAGATCATACTCCCGATACCGAAAGCTAAATATTCCATAGGCATTTAACTTACAATTAGCTTTCATACTCTGTTAACGCTTTAAATAGTAATTAGCTGCATATTTTTATCCAGTGATGAGAGATTCATCCATTCTTACCCACTGCCCCCATCCTTAGATAAAAGCTTCCGAAGTGTATACGATGTCCAGGATATATACTAGGTGATTCTGCTACACAATGATGGTTACCAACACTGCTTTCGCATCCTGCATTTACAGTTGCAGGGCAGTTACACCCATGAGGAGTATGAGGGGTTAATGGACTTGGTAATGGGTCGCAACATTCAGAATCAGAAGAACCTTCTGATCGTGGATCATTTGTTGTCACATCGGGAGCTACACCTGAATTTGCAGAGGTCAACCTGGACCTCATCGTGTTGATTCCTATTATCCAAGAAAAGAGTTAATTAACTCTGGGACAATATGCATGCGGCAGATAGGTTTTATAAAGTATGAAGCGTTCATTTAATACCATTGTTGTACTTATTTTATTCTTTAATTTTGTTATTTATCACAAATTAACTTTTAATGCAGTTATCATTAAGATTAAATTGAATTGCATGGAGTACTTCTGTTTTTCAGTTCTATCTAATGGCATGTGTAAATTATAAAAGGTGTAAAAATGAGGATTACTTTGTATAGTGCATCTGACAGATCGAGTAGCTTTTTGCCTCAAGATGTTTCCGTAAATGCATATCATGAAAGTGATACTTCCAAAGTACAAGTACAGATAGAAACCCTAGAAAGAATATACAACATAATGTATAAAGTAATAATTTGTTAAATGATTTTTCAAACCCATTAAATTAAGTGTTATGTCAGTCCACAGTATTTATAACGATTTCAATAATAAGCTATTTAATCTTTACTCTTAGCGCGTGGCATTGTGTGTTTTTATTGTAAATATCTTTCTGTATTAAAGAACAACACACTTAAGGAATACGATTTCACTCTAGGTGACTTTCGACCTCTGATCTACATTTTGTCCTTGAGTTTCATCCATGGAGATTATCCATAACATAGAGATAATCTGTCATAAACATTAGTGAGGTTCTGGATTAGGACTAGACTACATAAATAGTAAGGAAGGATTTTTAAAAAATAATTAGATGAAGCTTGAGACATCAAAAAATGCTTAATTATTTGATACTATAATAAAAGAGATTATAATTTTATTCTCGAATCATTTGTTCAAGCCTTTTGATGTTACCATTACTTAACTAATTTGAATTTTGAATTGGTATATCACTCAATTTACACCCTGACCGTAATAAATTATTTTTTCTCTCTAGGCACAAGTGCAAGCTGTAAACTTTACTTAAATGGGTCTAATTGTCTGAATTACTTCGTAAATACACTCTAGCTTAAATCTATTGTTTTAGGGTTTGCATTCCAGTGGTTCCGTAAGTTCTTCCTAATTGTGTCCAAAGCTGTTTCAAGGACTGCTAAAATAATCATCATCGTTTCTGCATGGCATGATTATGAATATTAAATGAGAACTAATAATAATGATAAATCTTCTGTGCTCTTCACTTCAGAATGCAGTTGAAATTGTTATTTTGTTGAGCAGTCATTAAAAAGCGCATTAAGGATCAAACTAATATTTGCAAAACAAATTTAAGCCATTCTAAATAAACCCCGGCCTTTGAAAATCTTTTAATACAAATACTAAGAAGGGGAGTAGACTAAAAATGCATCAACTAAATATAAACCGATTTTAATTTGCATAAAGTGATAATGCAAAAGATGGAAAATGTGGAACTTACATCGTAGAATGATGGAGGGATGTATGTTGAGATTACTTCTGCCATGGGGAAAGCAATCCCCATTACAACTAACAGCTTCCCGTATAAAGCTGAGACGATGAGACCTAAGGCTTCACTACAACATTAAAATTATCGTATAAGGATTTAAAATGAAAGAAAAGTTAAAAATACCTCAATTATTTGTAAACACCTTATAATATATGAGGAACAGAGCTTAAGCAACAAAACAAGCATGATTTCCAATTTTTTGTTTCAAAATGTTTATCACTAACTGCATTTAAATATCCTGAGACCGTGTTAAAATGTCCTTATATTGATGTAAAACTTTTTGCCTTCTATTATGTATTATTTTTAATATCCTAGAGTACTTTTTAATTTCTTAAAAAATGTCTACTGTTTTACTCATCGAAATCCTCTATGACGTACACGTACCAAAACAATACATAAGATTATTAAGAAGAAAAAGTTTTTTTAAATATTGAATATTATTCAATACTTAAAAAATATTCAGATATTCAAAATATTATTCGGATTGCCATTAAACATTCATTATCTTCTAATTCGAACAAAAACAAAACAGAAGAACCTCCCATATTGTGCACGACATGCATTGGAGAGGTTAACTCTGTACAAAAATTTGACAGACTTGCATTTTGCAGAAATTCGACATGTAATAAAAATAAGTTTATGTATTCTATTGATTTCGTTTTTCTAGTGAAATGAAAATATAGTTGTACTACGAATATACGTAATGGTTCTCATTTTTCATCTGTCCATAAATGTACAAAATGTAGATGCTTATGAGAAACGTATAGTTTTAAAACGCATTCAAGGTTTGTTATAATATTAACTAAAATATCAATACAAGTTTAGTTACTTACTTTCCCCTACGTTTTGACATCTTAGGGTCCAAGAATGGATCTTCCGTAGAACAAGGGATGATGGTAAACTGACCTTTTCTCGGGGTAAAAGGAGAAGATTCATCTGATATAGGTGGTGGATACAGTAGGTCTCCAGGGGGTGGAAATTTATTTTTACTATTCGTATTTGGAAGTAGTAAACGGTCAATAAAATCTACATCACCAACCCCACTGCTACTCCCCCCACCACGTCTTTCTGATTCTTTGACCAAAACGGGAATCGGACCCATGTCCATACACCTAGATGTAGAGACAGTGGCACTTGTCGTTGAATCCGATGACATTGAAGACAAGATAGGCTTTTCACTATTTGAATTGGAACTGCTACAAGGTCGAGACATTTCGTTTGATGAAGATGTCTCAGTTGGCTCTTTGAAGTCGATCTGATTGTTCGAAGCTGGAGTTGGGCTTTGTTGCTGGGAGGAATTCTGAGATCCAGTTCCACCCCCAATCCATCTAGTAAAAAAATGTTAGGTATGTATAATAATAGTACCTAAGAATACGAGTATTTTGTAATGAATGTTAAAAATCAATAAAAATTCTGGCTATCCACTTTCCTTAAATTATCATCTTCCACTCACACATCTTCGGAAAGTGTTTGCTATTGCAATCACGCAAGGAATAATGAAGTCAATGCATGTCGTTTACTAAATTCTCACCACTTGTGGTGTGTAATTATTA
>JAQFZZ010000226.1:0-24428 GCA_034696405.1 Isotoma caerulea | reverse complement strand
AATTTTTGGGTTGAGTTGAGATTAGAAAATAGTATTTTGTGAGTAGGGTATAAAAAATGTACCGTAAAAAATGTAATTTAGAAAAGGTACACTGATTGTTGAAAAATACAACACATCTGGCTCGGGCTATGCGAAGCTGCACTGGAGGTTTTTAGATTAGTTTTCTAACATGAAATACTATGTATTATTTTAGGTAATACAATGTTTTGCAGAAACTGGGCAGTTTAACAAAATTGTCCTATACGCAAAGAAAGTTGGATACACTCCAGACTACGTATTTTTGCTACGAAACCTCATGCGAGTTAATCCAGATCAAGGTGTTGGATTTGCTCAAATGCTTGTTCAAGATGATGAGCCTTTGGCTGATATTAATCAGGTTTGACATTCATTTTTTCATGTCAAAATTTAATTTAATCATGTATAGATTAAAGATAATTTTAGTATTTTTTTGCATTTTTATCACAGATCGTGGACATATTCATGGAGCAAAATATGGTACAGCAGTGCACTGCATTTTTGTTGGATGCCCTAAAGAATAACCGACCAACTGAAGGACCTTTACAAACAAGACTACTGGAAATGAATTTGGTTGCTGCACCTCAGGTCTGATGGAATTTTTTGAATTGCTTAAATGCTATTACTTTTCACCAAAAGGCCTTCCCTTAAATGAGTCTGACACATTTGTAGGTTGCTGATGCCATTTTAGGGAATCAAATGTTTACTCACTATGACAAAGCTCACATTGCTCAAATGTGTGAAAAAGCTGGATTGTTGCAGCGCGCATTGGAACATTATACAGGCAATTTACTTATCAAATTCTTGTGCACGAAATTCACCACATGTAACTATAATATCCTTAATACTTACATTTAATGTTTTTCTCCAATTAGATTTGTATGACATTAAGAGAGCTGTTGTTCACACCCATCTTCTAAATCCCGAGTGGTTGGTGACTTATTTTGGAACATTATCAGTTGAGGATTCAGTGGAATGCTTGAAGGCCATGCTGACTGCCAACATCCGTCAAAATTTAAACATTTGCGTTCAGATTGCAACCAAGTACCATGAGCAGGTAAAATTTATTAAATCTACATAGTTAAATATATTGTGTGCATTTTTTCCGGTGTGTTTTTACAACATTGTTTCATTATTTTTTTCAGCTGACCACAAAGGCACTAATTGACTTGTTTGAGTCTTTCAAAAGCTACGAAGGATTGTTCTATTTCCTGGGTTCAATTGTTAATTTTAGTCAGGACTCTGAAGTACATTTCAAATACATTCAAGCAGCCTGCAAAACAGGTCAGATCAAAGAAGTTGAAAGAATTTGTCGGGAGTCGAACTGTTATAATTCTGAAAGGGTGAAGAACTTCCTGAAAGAGGCCAAACTGACTGACCAGTTGCCCTTGATAATTGTGTGCGATCGCTTCGATTTTGTCCATGACCTTGTGTTATATTTGTACAGAAACAATTTACAAAAGTACATTGAGATTTATGTACAGAAGGTATGTGTACCAATGTGGATTTAGAATGTGTCAGAATTTCAACGGTAAATAATTACAGAATAATATATAACTAATTCACAATTTCTGATCATATTAGGTTAACCCTTCTCGTCTTCCTGTTGTTGTGGGAGGACTTTTGGATGTGGATTGCTCTGAAGATGTCATTAAAAGCCTCATCATGGTAGTTCGAGGACAATTTTCCACAGACGAACTTGTGGAGGAAGTCGAGAAAAGAAACAGATTAAAGTTGCTTCTTCCATGGCTGGAGTCTCGAGTTCATGAAGGAGTCATTGAACCAGCAACTCACAATGCACTGGCCAAAATCTACATTGATAGCAATAACAATCCAGAACGTTTCCTGAAAGAAAATCAGTACTATGATAGCAAGGTGGTGGGAAAATATTGTGAAAAGCGAGACCCACATCTAGCGTGCGTTGCTTATGAACGTGGTCATTGCGATCGAGACCTTATTCATGTTTGCAATGAAAATTCACTCTTCAAATCAGAAGCAAGGTACGTAAACAATTTTTTTCTGCATTACCTCTTGAGCATGTTTCCAAATTTCCAATTTACTAGTTTTAGATTTGATTGATTTGAATCATTATTAAAGTACACATTCATAAAATTACTGTATTAATCATTTCTAGGTACCTTGTAAGAAGAAGGGATCCAGAACTATGGGTCGAAGTACTAAATGAAGAAAACCCTTACAGACGTCAGCTTATTGATCAAGTCGTACAGACGGCCCTTTCGGAAACCCAAGATCCTGAAGACATTTCAGTTACTGTGAAGGCGTTTATGACAGCTGATCTTCCTAATGAACTGATTGAACTCCTTGAAAAAATTGTGTTGGACAATTCAGTGTTTTCTGATCACAGGTGTGATTTAAGTTTGAACTTGTAGTCTGAGATAGAGTGTAAAGATTAAAATTTAATTGTTTACGAATGGCTTTTTTGCTTCAGAAATCTTCAGAATCTGCTCATCTTAACGGCTATTAAAGCTGACCGGACTCGAGTGATGGAGTACATCAATAGATTGGACAATTACGATGCCCCAGACATTGCTAATATTGCCATCAACAATCAGCTGTATGAAGAGGCTTTTGCGATTTTCAAGAAGTTTGACGTAAACACATCGGCTATCCAAGTTCTCATTGAAAATGTCAGCAATCTTGATCGAGCATATGAATTTGCTGAGAGATGCAATGAGCCTGCTGTTTGGAGTCAACTGGCCAAGGCTCAGCTGCAAAAGGGGCTAGTGAAGGAGTCTATTGATTCTTATATCAAGGCAGACGATCCATCTGCGTTCGTTGATGTCGTTGAAACTGCACACACAACCGGTAAAAAAATTTAGTTGTTATCATTAGTTTTCGTTTCAGTTTGCACAATTTTAAACACAAACTAATGGTAAATATTCTGCAAATGATAGGAAGCTGGGAAGATTTGGTCCGCTACTTGCAAATGGCTCGCAAGAAGGCAAGAGAATCGTACATTGAAACTGAGTTGATCTATGCATACGCCAAAACAGGAAGATTGGCCGACTTGGAAGAGTTCGTCTCTGGTCCGAATCATGCTGACATTCAGAAGGTTGATTTAAAATTTTATTTTAACTGAATTTGTTTTTAATATCTATTACAGAAACGTAAATTTTGAAACTCTTCTCTCCGCAGATTGGTGACCGGTGCTTTGATTCAGGAATGTATGATGCAGCAAAGCTTTTGTATAACAATATTTCTAACTTCGCTCGGTTAGCAATCACCTTGGTGCATTTGAAAGAGTACCAAGGAGCAGTAGATTCTGCACGAAAGGCCAACAGCACTCGTACTTGGAAAGAAGTTTGCTTTGCATGCGTCGAATCTGGAGAGTTTCGGTTGGCTCAGATGTGTGGACTGCACATTGTAGTACATGCTGATGAGCTAGAAGATTTAATCAATCATTACCAAGACAGAGGATATTTCGAGGAACTGATCAACTTACTTGAAGCTGCTCTAGGTTTAGAGAGAGCGCATATGGGAATGTTCACTGAACTCGCTATTTTGTATTCAAAATTCAAGCCAGAGAAGATGAAGGAACATCTAGAGTTGTTCTGGTCTCGTGTCAACATTCCAAAGGTACGAATAATTGGATAAAAGGATTAATATTAATTCTTGTGCGAATACTGATGTTGATGCCAATTTGTTCCACAGGTTTTGCGAGCTGCAGAACAAGCTCACTTGTGGGCAGAATTGGTATTTCTGTACGACAAATATGAAGAATACGACAATGCCGTTACTGCTATGATGTCTCATCCAACAGAAGCATGGAGAGAATCACATTTTAAAGACATCATCACGAAAGTTGCTAACATAGAGCTTTATTATAAGTCCATTCAGTTTTACTTGGATTACAAGCCGATGTTGCTAAACGATTTGTTGCTGGTATTAGCTCCTCGAATGGACCATACAAGAAGTGTCAGCTTCTTCACTAAAGTAAGTAAAACGCTTAAAATGGATTGAAATTGAGTGACGTCATCAAAGACTTTTACAATCAAACGCTTTATAATTTGTACAGGTCAACCACTTGAAGCTTGTCAAGCCCTATTTGAGAGCAGTTCAGAGCCTGAACAACAAAGCTATCAATGAAGCTTTGAATAACTTACTGATCGAAGAAGAAGATTATCAGGGACTTCGAACTTCTATTGATGCCTTTGACAACTTCGACAATATAGCATTGGCCCAAAAACTTGAGAAGCATGAATTAATAGAGTTCAGACGAATTGCTGCATACTTGTACAAAGGCAACAATCGCTGGAAGCAGTCCGTAGAATTGTGCAAGAAAGATCGTCTTTATAAGGTAGTATAATTTCTGCATTTATCATCCTGCTCTGGTTAATGTTTTAACATCGTGATTAAATAACATGTATGGTTTAGGACGCCATGGAGTACGCTGCGGAGTCGAAAAATCCAGATATTGCTGAGGAACTTTTAACGTGGTTTTTGGAACAAGGCAATCACGATTGCTTCTCTGCATGTCTATTTCACTGCTATGATTTGCTGCATCCAGATGTTATACTTGAACTTTCTTGGCGTAATGGAATTATGGATATGGCGATGCCCTATATGATCCAAGTTCTTCGTGAATATCGGACGAAGGTATCAATTGTAATATTAATTATTTTATTGTATCTTAACAAATTGGCTTAAATGTATTTCCTTATAATGATAAAATTATTTTTCAAGATTGATAGACTGGAGGAACTCGAAATGCAACGAGTAGAAGAAGGTCATACTAACGATCAGAAATCAATGATTATGGGTAAAATTAACATTTGTTGTAATATCTGCTACAGTTGTGCTCGATGATTGTAGACGCTTTAACTTTTTTAAATGTACAGAACCACAGTTGATGCTTACGGCTGGGCCGGGAATGATGCCTCCAGGATATCCTCAAGGATATCCAAATGCCTATGGAACAGGGGGAGTACCTTATCAAGGCTACGGAATGTGAATATTACCCCCAGAATAATGCAACATTAAGGTGACAAATGCTGGTGTATGCGTCTCATTCTCATGTTATGTTCGGTGCAGCGAGATAAAATATGTACATCGTCACATACAAAGTAAATTAATAGTGTAATTAAAACTTGTAACTGAAGTAACGTGTCCCAAAAAATTCTGAATAGCTGTCGTGTCTAGATATTTCCCTCTTCATAGAATTCATCAATTTATTGCTTTGTGCATGAATCAATGTGGTCTTAATTTGTAATCAAGCTGTGTGAAATACATTCCTCTGTAACAGAACGAGAGACGTTGAATCTGGAATTAGTTTAACATAAATGTATTCTAGCTGTGTGTATCATAAACTAGTAAATGTCTTCAACAAAAGGAGTGCAAGGAATATCCTATGTAGCCTGAATTTTGAATGTCGTGTAGGTAGAACTTGGAAACTGAATAAAAAAAAGTGAACAACCATTGACAGTTCACATTTGAAGCAAATTATATTTTGTGAAAATTATTGTGTAGACAAAGTATCGAGCCTAATTTTCATGTATAGAATAAGAATTATTTTATATAATACAATGTAATGAATTTCGTTCACCATCTTTCAATACGTTTTGAGAAACACTATTCATCTTTATTAAGAAAAAACTTGACTTAAGTCTGTTGAATTTTACAACAATTTAGTTATAAAAAACATTATGACTATTATTTTGGCGTCCTATAATGGACAACGATTATTAAATGCAAAATCTATTACTACAGAAGATCAATTCTACGAAGGTACACATACTACTTGGAACTCAAAAATTTCTGGAGATTGCCGAGCATGTTGACATATAGCTGGTGTTCATAGTCAGTACAGTAGTCGGAAACCTTTTCCACAAACTCGTTGGTGATGCCTCGTTCCTCCAGCATGTTCATAAACAAATCGTACAAGTACTACAAAAATAATTTTTACAACGTTTTAAACCATTGTTTAGAAAAAAATAGAAATGGAAAAGAATGTTAATGTACCCCATCCAAAATATCCCCAGCTACAGCGTACACTTGCTCATTCCATTCACCTTCAAACAATGCGATTTCGTCAATAACAAATGCATCCTCTAAAATCATAAATAGATTAGAATTCAATTCCTTTTAATCTACGAGCAACAAATTATATATATACTATATCTAGAGGGGACAAGTCCCCAGAAATCTGTGAATTCCGTTGACCCTTGGACTTTGTTAGTAAGGGTAAAGGATTTTGAAAAAATCGACCATGGAAACTTATTTTGTGAAAGTCTTCCCTTTTTCTCAAGAGATTTTTGAATAAAATCCTGTGACTTTCAAAATAAGTTTCTATAGTCGATTTTTTCAAAATCCTTTACCCTTACTAACAAAGTCTAAGGGTCCACGGAATTCACGGATTTCTGGGGACTTGTTCCCTCTAGATATAGTATATATATAATTTGTTGCTCGTAGCTTTTAATTGCATGAAGTAACGAATTTAAGTAAGTAGTTGTATTATATTTTAAGTTAAAAATGAGGTGTATATTATTACGATATTCTTCCTGTTGTGGATCATTTGCTCCCATATCTTGCAAGAAGGAACAGCTGAAAGTCAATGTTTGGTTACCCTTCTTCACGTCAATCTCAAAGTTTGGTCGAGATCTCATTTCTGCAGCGTCTTTTTCCCCCTTTTGATTCGCTTCTTCATTAAAATCAGCATCAACTGTATGATTAACATTAAGACTAATGTCCAACCTAATGCAAAAAAATGGTAGTAATAAGCAACTCCAAGTCTTATTCCATATTCTGTTGTCTGTTGAATTTGTACAATATGAATTAACTACTTTTGATTTCAACTTACGTCTCTCCATTGAACGTTTTGGTAAGATTAATTTCGGATTGATTAAGCTTGATTTCGAACCCTTCCAATTTACTAGGAAGAGGTCCACCCCTCTGGCCCTTCTTTTCGGTGGCTATTTCTTCACTCAAAAAGTTAATCAGTTCATCATCTCCTGCAATTATCAAAATCAACCGAAAATATATCAATTATTGCGTCATAAGTATCATACGTTGTGAATATTTGAAACTCAAAACACAGAGTAGACAAAAGCTGCTGACCTTTTGCTCTAGTATCATGGACTTGCATAGCACCCCCCAGAGGTCGGAACCCTGTAGAATGTTTCATCATACTTCCACTATTTTTTAGAGACGCCACGAGAGGATTTTTAGTTTGAGAAACTCCTCGTTTCCAAACCGTTTGTCCTGCGACATTTCCTACAACGCGAGATAAAAGCGATCTCATCATGTTTGTCGATTTGCCTTTTCGAAATCACAAACTGAAGGAGAAAAAATGAGATCTGTGAACTATTGGCTCCGCTAAGCTGCACTGGACTGGATTGCCGGCTAGTCTCGGTTTCTACAATATTTAAATGCATACAAAAATGAAATTCGCTTGTCGACGAGAGTGTGTGCTCATCTCCCAGGCTAAAGTTCTAAAGGGTTTTATGAATAAATACCATTCATCCTTTTGGTGCGAAAACCCCGAAGTTCCACTTCTTTTTTACATGATGGCAGTGGCAGTCTTCAACGTTAAGCAGTTGCTTTCTCATAAAGCCAAAGTGATCTTTATTTCCAAGTTTTTGATTTTTTAATACAACCATAGTATGAATAGTATGAAGTTACTTGAGTGAAAAATCGAACACATTTTTAAATAGCCTCTTTTAAGTACTCTAGCTCTACAAGCAATTACTGTCACTTTAATTTAAAAGCTTTCAATTTTTCTTTCATGCACTCTATTTCTCACAATTATTTCTAGAGTCGGGGTGGGTGGAATGAAAGAAAAGTGATCTTAAGATTTTGTGGTTTAGTGTCTTCCATCCATGTGTATGAGATTGTGAAAGATTATCTTCAACGGCTTCCATGGATGAGGGGATTACTTCGTGCGATCTTCGATCTTCTATAAAAGATGATGGCAGCCACGGCCATCGAAAGCTTGGGCCAAATATCAACAACAAAGGGTCAACTGTGAGACTAGGGATAGGTGTGTTGGGTCCATTTCCCCATGTTCATCATGGGGCCAAAGTGCAAGAAGATCGCACGAAGTAATCCCCTCATCCATGGAAGCCGTTGAAGATAATCTTTCACGATCTTAAGATTAATTAGTCTTATATTTATAGTCAACCGAGCAACCGAATTGAATTGCTAGAAAAAATGTTGAAAAAAAAACCATTTCTTTAAATGTCATAATAATAAACATAATAATTTAATTTTGTTTGCATTTATAAAATGTTTTGCAAAACAGAAGGTGTCCATTAATGTACACGTTATTCCAAATTCCATTCTTATATTTTCCTTAGCACTTTCAGCAAAGTAAGCAAGGTTTAAGTGTAGCTAAAATAGGCATTGGAATGGACATGGAATACACCAGAGACCACAAGATCTTGGTCTCTGGGAATACACGATAGATAAATTTCCATTTCATAACCTTCTTCATAAAATAGGAATAGCTTGCAATTTAAGAATAAATGACTATAATAATAGTAGCTGGATATTTAACCTTGTGATGATAGTTGTGATGTTATTAATAATCAGTGGAAAAAATGAGAATAATGCCGTGTGGAATTACCCGTGGAATTACCCAAGTGAAAAGAACTCAACAGCAAGAGAGAGTTTTCTATGTTTGTCATCTGCCTGAAGAAATTGGTGGGATCTCTAAGTTTTTATTATGAAAGTGGTACGGTGCCACTGACTGATGACTCGAACAAATCACAAATTACCATCATATATATGCAATCAAAAATAAATTGTAATCAAGAGAGAATTATTCCGGGAGGGAGGCTGTAGAAGGAGCAGTTTATATAAAGGTTCCTATTTCGTACGAAATCCTGCCTGCTCATCATAGCACCAACTGCTGTGGTGACAGGAGGACTATTAGTGGCTTCCTATTTGGATTCCAGATTCACAGAATATTTGATATTGAAAAATTGCATTCAACATTTGGTGACGAGCCGCTAAATTTTCGTGGATTCTCATTTATTTGCTTTGCCATATTATTTTAAGGTTCGAAGATTTTTTAAATTCGATTTTCTAGTTCATAGTTATAGTTATGTCTATGTGTTGTTACACTGTTGTTATGAGTTATTCTGATTAATACATATATAGAATGATGAATGAAGGACTTGTGACGTGGGGATTGGGACTAGACTAGACTCTAGACGAGAGTCGTATTGTGGAACTTGGGACATTTGTCTATAGTCATTGTTATGGTTGATAGTCTACTGTAATGTAACTAGTGACTAGTCATTCATTGCATTGTGCATTAAAAGTTTGAAAGTTCATTTATGGGATTAGATTGATTCCAGATTCAGGGATATATTTTTTATTATTTAGTTTCCAATTAATTAAATTTTAAACGATTTAAAGAATACGCTTCTTCCTTCGTTCTTAGCATTTATTGGCAATTGAAGTATTATGGGGTAAAAACCCAACTGACACCTAACTACAGTTTACCTGCATCTGCATTTTAAGTTTTTTAATGTGTAATGTATGAACATAGTTATCAATCCATGTGCTGAGGGCGTTAAAGAATATTCTTGAGGTACAATCTAGGTTTCATTGGGTTGTGGGTTACAGTCTCAGGTATGAAAGCAGGAAGTAAGGATAGCAGATGTAAGAGGGTCTGTAATTTGCATCTAGCTAGGACAATTCATCCCCTGTGCCCTGCCCCTACAATTCGTTGAAATGCATTGTGTTAATATGAGTTTTCTGGTTAAAGGTTAAGGTACACCAGCAATCTGACCTCAGTCCGGATTGACCTTGAATTTATCAGTTGTTGACAGTCCAAAGGAAAGGTCTCTGACCTAAAGCTGGTCCGAGTAAAGCAAATCATACAAAAAATAATGAGTTATTTTCATTAAAAAGCTACCTGAAGTTTACCATGGAAGAAAAAACATAACAATGCATTTTTAGTGTTATCCCTTTCCATTTCCATCATCTTTACTCTATCCGTCAATTTGGGTTTGTGGTTCAGATTTCAGATTAAATTCGTTCATCTCTCTTAATGAAGAAACAACTTTTTAATTTCATTTACTGAAATTAATTCTGATCTTAATGTCATTTGTAATTCATTAAATAACAAATAGTAAAAAGATCAAATTTTCAACTATTCCATTACTTTAAATTCATTCATTTCATTACCGATCACTGAAAAATGAATCAAGCATTCAGGTTTGTATCATATATTATATTCTGTTATGTCATAGGTGATTAGGTTATAATTTAAATTGATTTCAATTTTCAATAATTACTGATTTTATTCTGTTAGTTGAATTGTTTTAATATGTCTGTATCCAAAATATGACTTTCTAGGTTTAGAAAAAGTTTCCATAATATAAAATGCGGAATATATAGTAGGAATTAGGAATAGGATCAGGACGTAACCACAAATATCCCAGCGTGTGTTATTAAGTTTGGGTGTGCATTTTACATTGGTGGATTAGTTATTTATAATACTGACTGACGAAATGTTATTTGAATGTACTACTGAACTGAAAGGTTGACTTGCTTTTATGCATACATATTTATCACTCACGTATCATCAATTGTAAATTTTTCTGTCTCCACTTACGCTTATCATCATATAACTTTCTTATCAGCTGCTTAAAGCTTCTTAAATCATGAAATGTTCAAGAGGACTCATGGTTTTCTATATCATTCCATAAATTTGATTTAATGCTGAAATACTACACTAGCACGCTGGCTTTCATGCATTTATATAACGGAATTTTCTGACAAAATATTGAATCACATAAGTTTAAAGCATAATTACTGTAGTATATATTTATAGATGATGACCTGCTATAGATTTGATTGAATATAATACTCTCCATTAATGATCCTCTTTTTATGTCCATCTGTATATTTCTGAACTGAAATCTGGATAGAAGAACAACTCTCATGTTATTTTTTAAACATGCCTAAATAATTTAAAAAAGCTTAAATAACTACCAATAGTAGATTATGAATGAATCTTTATATGTGTAGTAGATGTGAAATAAACTTGAATATTATAGATTTCCATCTCCATGTAGTGCTTATCAGTTGGCCGGCTCATAATGATTTGGAATAAGTTGCAACTTTTAATCCAGCTACTAAGTTTGGTGTGTCCTTTTTGACAGATTAGAAAGCGAGTGGATATGTTACAACTTCAGCTCTAACCACTTGATGCTCACTGATATCCATTAGTTTTAGACCTGTCCAGTCCTGCTGCCTGTTGGATTTCACTTATCATTTAAAAGACATCGTTCCGACGTTTCCCAGCCAGTCTTTTATTGAAACGGTGCACATTTCAACCGGAGCAAAATAATCATGGAAATAGTTCAAGAAGACCTGCAAGCGTGTGTCAAGGATTTTGATGACCTATCTGAAGAATTCAAGACACTTTCTGTAAGCATATTCAATCCATTGTGTATTTGAAAGTATTCGTGTCGTGGACTCCCGTAGACTAAAGATCTGCTGCTATAGTGCACTCCTTGGCATTGAGAGAGAGTTGTAAATTGATTGTTTTCCAATTGTATACGATTTGCAGACCACACACAAAGAGTACCTTCAGAAATTGGAAGAGTTGAATGCTCTGCAGTCTAAATGTGTCAAAGAACTTACACATCAGAGATACCGTATTGGAGTCATCAAAAAGTCAATGAAAAAGTAAGTATTAACGCTGTTTATAGTATCATGCATTTTATAATTTATTTATAGACCTTAAATTGCACAAAAACGATTATATCATTTGTTGGTAATTATAAATTAGATTCTCCAAGAAACCGGAATGTCAAGAAACAGTGGACGATCTGGAAAAAAGTATAATACGACGGAAAGTGCAATTGTATGAAATGGAAGAAGCTCTTCCTAAAAAGAATGGACTGTATCTGCGTATTATCCTTGGAAATGTCAACGTGTCTATTCTGAACAAAGACGATAAGTATGAAATTCAAATTTGCTTCAGGATGAATAGCTGCCATCCCAAATATTATATTATTGCCTTTTTAATCGTTTACACTTACTGATTATTGATTGATGGTATGCATTTATAATGATAGGTTCAAGTACAAGGATGAATACGAAAAGTTCAAATTCATAGTTAATGGTATAGGTCTGCTGATTTCTTCCATTAATATAATTTTTAATTCGCGGTAAGTAATATAACATTCGTATTAATATAGCTAAGCGACAAATGTGAAAGTTAAGGGTTTTGTATAATTTTAGTGTCCTGGACCTTCTTTTCATGTTTCTTTTGGTATGGTACTACTGCACATTGACAATAAGAGAGAGTATTTTAAAAGTCAACGGTTCCCGAATCAGAGGCTGGTGGAGACTGCATCATTTCATTTCAACTGTCCTTGCTGGAGTTCTCCTCATCTGGCCGAATAATGCGGCTTACTATTCATTTAGGCCGCAGTTCATGTGGTTTAACGTTTATATAAGTAAGTCTGTTTGAAAAGTATGCATAGACATACATCATATAGATGTGGAACAAATGTAATATTTTGAGCTTATGGTCTTAATTGCTTTTAGGTTTGGTCCAATTTCTGCAGTTCCGCTATCAACGGGGATGCTTATACCGACTACGAGCATTAGGCGAAAGACACAACATGGACATAACAATTGATGGATTTCATTCTTGGATGTGGCGAGGACTAAGTTTTCTTCTACCATTCCTCGTTATCGGATATTTTTGGCAACTTTACAATGCTTATGTTCTGTATCAGTTGTCCTACCAACCAGAAGCAACGTGGCAGGTATATTACAATGTGTTCTAATGTTAACCAGTTCACAAAATGATAGGTCATTCTTTTAAAAATCTATTTTGTCTAGGTACCTGTCTTAAGCTGTTTATTTCTGTCAGTCTTTCTTGGAAATACAATCACAACAATGATGGTTATACCTCAAAAGCTGCGCGAAAAGGTAAAGTTGAAACAAAGATTTGCAGCTTTAGACAAGTACCTACGAGGTCAGAATCGAGAAGACTCTGATGTCAATATGCAACAAAAAGTGTCTTCTGAGTCTTCATCATCACAAGATTCAAAGAATAAGTAACAATAAAATATAGCTAATTTCAAACCATGTATATGTAATAACTAAATTTGTATGATTTTGAAAAATGAAAACGCATAAAATATTGGTAATAGAACGAGTGAATATGATGCACAAAAATTTGGTAATAATAAACAGTGGTCGAAACCATTAATGATGTATTTATTTCTACTTACACTTTTTATTGTATCTTCGTTCCTGGTTCTTTTGGGATATAAAACAATGAACATCATGAAAAAGTACATGTCATACTACTTTTAATTTTTACATAATATGCAGATTATCAAGTACTATAATCCATATTGTATTAACTGTATGTAGCTAGCGCTAACACATAACACCAATTATTAATAGTCAGCGATTCATTTGCGCATTCTCACGTCATCCCGAAATCCCACACTTCTTTTATCAACCTTTCCTTTGTTTTTTGTTTCACTCGACTTGAGATTCAAACAGGTATTGCAAACGTTAGTATAATGAACCATTCAAAAATAGTTGAATCATCAATGAGTAAAACGTGTTAGGCTATTTCATTATCCACTATATTGTGATCTTATCCATCATTACTGCTGCCAAGTACAAGAAGGGATAACAGAATGAGAAGTGACTTATTACAGAAGCTTCATTTAGCCTAGCCACATGATTACGGAAGAGATCGTCGATGGTGTCATAGCATTATTTTAAGTAACCTATCTTGATCGTTTTTCGAAGCTGAACTTGTCGTCTACATTTTCGACAATCACTAACTAGTTATCAACCTAGTTAATTTGGTAAGATATATAATTAATTAGTATTAACTAATTAAATCTACAAAAATTCTGCATACATTTACACAAAACATTAATTACTACAAATGTTTGTCTGTGTATAGATGTAGAAGAATAGGATAATAGGAATATTATGTATATTTCCATATTCCATTATGTAATTTAACATCTCAAGGTCTGCTGAGGCCTTATTAGTCCTTTAAAAGGTACGGGATTGCTTACTATCAAAATGAAGAAAAATAATCTTTGATCAAAAAACGGTATCAAAAACCAAACGTTTCATGGAATCTTTCAGTATTTAATAATAATAATAATAATAATAAAATGATAATGATGATTAATCATAATAGGTACTAATATTAATAAAACTGCCATTATTGTAACATATATAAAATAAGAAATTAAAATCACAGGCCATTTCATTACAATGCTTTAAAAAGTCATTGTTTAGTCGTCTTATACAAAATGTGTCATCCTATCAAACCAGTTAAATAAATTATGGGCTTGTCGAATGACACAATTAAGTTAGTTTGATTTTTGGAATTCTATTAAGTAACAAGTACTGTTTTTAGAATACTACTAAACCATAACCATTATAGTCACGATAATCTTCATTTTTTTTCATTAATTCGCTTTAAAATACTGTAGACTGTCTTTATCCAACACGAGGATCAAAATAATAATACTGAAAAGAGCTTTCCCAACGGCTTTCAATCAAATCACACGTATTGGCTTCCTATTGTATTGCTTGCTAAATGCTAAGTCAATTTAGTTCTTCCTTTTTTTAAATTTATGATCTACAACAACAATCATATCCTATCTTAATTTTTAAGTCTTTGTGAATTTTTTTTCCTCTTTTTTTATTACAATAAGAGAGCTTGTTTTTAAATTTTTTAACACTACAAATATTTAATTATTTGTGTTGCATAAGAATGTACTATTTCATACTCAAATGTCAAATCTGCACAGCATCTACCAATGATAAACCAATGAATTAACACTTACGAATACTTACGTTCTTTTGGAAATATTTGCTAATACGAACCAGCACATTCTTTGGATCTTTTAACTTTGCATAGCAGAGAGAAAAAATATGAAAATCATTGCACTTTTGTACAGTTCTTAGTACTAATTTAAGTAGTATTAAAAAATCCTAAATTGAAATATATTTCCTTAAACTGTTCACATTAACAACAAAATTTCTACCCTATAGAGTTATTGCCCTGTCCAAATTCAGGTCAAGGTTTTCATTATTTGCTATTGAACATCGTCCTTGTTTTATTCGATTGTATATGAAGAATTTTCATTTTTTTTGGATTGGTTCTGGTTAATTACGAATGAACAAAGAATGTGCTTCTGGTTCAATCACATGCTTCATTTTAATCGTGTAAGGATTGTCCTTATCAATATTTCAGTCTGAGAAAATTGCCGAAAGTAGAATAGAAATAAGAAAGGACCTTGCCGAATTGCATAAAACCGTTTCTCGAATCTAATCTACCCAATCTGGACCCAAGCAATAACGGGAAAATTGGATTCAACTGACTTGAATAAAAATTTCTGAATTGATAAACATTTTGAAAATAAATATAAGTAATTAAGTTTCCTGTAGCTCTTGATAAAGTAGACCGGCTGTTCTTTGGTTTAATAAGGGATTAAAAATAAAAGTTTTTAACATCAAGTGACAAAAAAAACAATTTCTTAACTTAATTTGAATTAAGTAATAAAATTAAACTTGACCCAGACGACAAGATCTTTTCAAAATAATCGACATAGTAAGTGCTAACTAGCTTTACAAATTACAACTCTTTAAACTTAATATTGTTTTGCATTAGACAACTGACTATAGTAATATTAATATAAACACCGTCAGAATTTTGTTTGTAACGTATATATGTAGTACTTTTTCATGCACCTTTTTTGATACTTTAATTTCAACTATCAATCAATTCTATTGTTCGGAAGTGCAACATAATTTGCTTAATTATTTATATTATTTAAAATTTAAACAAGTATTTATGAAATTAAAAATGTTTGAATGATAAACGAATTAAAACCACTCAATGTTCATACCGATTTTCTCTGATAGCAAGGCCATCATTGTTTAAGACATTCATTTATTAGGCTATTGATTATTTAATTGATTATATATACTCACCGATAATCAGTAAAATTACAATTTAAAATAAAATATGAAATTTAGTTCATCCCTGAACCATGATGTTGCGTGTTATCGATAGAGAATACTTTTCTTCTTATGGATATAATACTATTATTTTTGGAAGATCGAAATATCAGATAAATCGGATGATATTCATTTTTTTGCATAAAGTGTTTAATTAAAAATTTCTCGGAAGATAATGATGATGATCAACACACGTGTGAAATTTTATGAAAAATTAAATTCTCCAATAGTAGTTCATGCATGTTATATTAACACTTTCTATTGCATTCGTTTCTGAGGTTTGAATTAAGGGTTTCCGTTTCTGTTTATAAACTGAAACGCATTCGAACATTTGGAGAATAAACTTATTTTTTGCGTTCATTTCATATGCAACTGAGGTTGGGCCTATCTGTCTATTTTCTAAGTAAACAAAATAATGATAAGTAAATGCTACTACTGCTATTGAGAATAAAAATAAAATTTAACATCTTTCGCCTCAGATTTTTGGATAAGAGCACAGATCTATTGGTAATATTATTTGGTAACCTTTAATTCAAGATAGGGTCTGGAAATTTGTTCAACTAATATCCCATTGAAAAGTTGACATTTTCCGTCAGTGATTGAAGAATGATTGAAGAGAGAAAATAATAAATAATAATGAGGAAAGTCAGTCCTTCGCTTTTGCTATATTATGCTGTTGCTACCCCTCTCTGAATTACTTTCGTACACATTTGCTTCTAGTCTCCTTGTCTTTTTCTAAAAATGACTTATCAAATACACATGTTAAAATTATTTATTACATATCTCTACTACATATATCTTAATGACCATGATATTTTTATTGTCCCCTGATAAATTGCCTCGAAATGCATATTATACCTAAAGCTACCTTCACAGTCAATAATATCTCTGCATATTGAATATGATGTGCTCATAGATACTCCTAACTCTTTTAACGTTTGATCTGATCGATCATTAAACTGACAGTTAATATCAAAATAATGATTATACGTTTAGGTTGTTAGTATAGTTATTTTGGAAGCGAGTAAACCTTTTAAATGAAATCCCAAATCCTTACCTTACTTTATCTTCCATTTCCTGTTAGAATGACATGTTCAATATTGCACCAGTCTATAGAATTTTAATTGTGACTTTGTGACTGCAAATATGAATCAAAATATTTCTCCCAACTCCATACCATTTGGTAAAAGCATTTGTATGCTTTCTCAAAGATTTTATCATATATTAATAAAAGCATGGTTTGGAAGATTGGAAATGGAAAGTTCTTCATAAAACAATGTTGTTTCCATTTTTAAACTGTATTTAGGTTAAGGCATCAATAAATCAAGGCATTGTGAACATTATTTGTCATTTGGTTTCTACTCCTCTTCCAAAATATTTCATACTACTTTCTTGGCTTGGTCTTCTCTAACGTCCGCGCGGTACACCTCATCTATAACTTCTATAAGGAGTACCACATGAACGATGTGAGAGTTTTTAGCCTGTTCCCAAACGTATTTTTGATACTGAGAAAATTTGTTTAAATTTTTTGCCAAAATTTTGTTGTCTTCATATAATTAGACTACGGGTTGAAAAGTTCAAAATTTCAAAGCAGTTTAACTTTTACTAACTATAATATTTTTTTCCAACGTAATTCTACAAAATATTGCAATTAACATTGATGACTGAGAATTTTCTTGAAACGCTTGTAAAATGTATAGCTAATTAACCATTTGCCATATATTTGGTCAAATTTTGGGCTTTGTTACATTTTAGCTAATACAGGTTTGGGTGTAAATTAAATTCAAATTCAGTACCTATGACTATGCATTTTTCTATTCGGTTTTTGAAAATCGAAGCACAGTTAGTAGTGAATTGACATCTTTCCTAAATCATGTTGAAAATCAGTTCTTTCCTCAAATACGGCTGGATATCTCGCATTGTTTTAGATTATTGGAGAGTCCATTTGACAAAGTTTTCACACTACACATACGTTAATAAATTGATAAACCATTGGTTTTTTTTGGAAACCTCATTCGTGGTAGACTATAAAATTCTTCTTTGACTAACAATATTTCCCATGATCATGCAAAAATAGTTTTCCTCTTGGTTTACCAGCAATGCAGAAAGTAGCTTTACGAACCCATTGAATTTCAGCCCAAGTACACGTTTGTTATATTACATTTTAGAATTTTAAATTGGTAGTATTAAAAGTGATTGATTACTAAGACCTTTCGGCTCTTATTAAATTTTACGGAAGTTTAAGTTCCATTCGGATGACACTATGATTTAATGACCTATTAATATTTTACCTACTTATTTATTTGCATGGTTATGTTAACCAATAGTATAGAGACATTTTTGTAAAGAAATTTGGATTAAGAGTTTGCACGTTTGCGATACTTGGGAGTTGGGATGGGATACGAGCAGAAGAAAACATTGCGATTGACTCATGGAAAAACAGAAAGTTGTTATTAAATTTTTAGTCCCTCCCTAATATACCTAGGTGAGAGAAAGCAGTTGATTCAGTAAGACCAACCTTAGGAAAGATATGTGAATGTGATTAGTCTCACCTTATTCCTCAAGTCTAATCTAATTAATAGATTAGTAAAAGATTAGTATTTACCGAATTGGAATTTTTATGTTAAAGTCATTCTACTCACACGCTAAGTTTTTTTTCCACTGGAACACTCCTTGTAAATTCGTAGAATATATGTAGACTCGTTAATTAATAGGGCCCATTGTTCTTGTGACCTTTTAAAAATTTAACTAAGGCATTGAAATAGGTATCACTACAAAACAGATATAAGAAAAAAGCAGTTACTGAGATTATTGTTCTGGTTCAAAAATATTTTCACAAATATTTAATTAGCTAAGCCCAATAACTGATAGTTCAAAATAACTTCTTGAATTATTGCAGGGCATGAATTAATTTTCATGTCATAAACACAGTTCGCTGCATAAAAGCATCTATAAAAAAATTATTTGACAGTGTGTTGATGATGGTAACATTATTTGATTTGATCAATAGGTATAATAACAACTAAAAAATCGTAAGTAATACGCGCTTCGCAAAACAAAAACCGTTACTTGTAGTTTCATTGTACACTCACTATACCTTATATTATCTTACAAATGTGAAAGTTTCTATGTAGAATTATTGTTCCGGTCTACAATGAACCCGACAGGTGACAGGTACTATATTCGATATTACTACAATTCTACAACAGTCATACTAGATACATCAAAACATTTAATACTTGAATAGTCCATCTCGGTATGTGAATGTCAAGAACGTTTAAAACTTTTAAGTTTCAAATGACAAGGATAATCATATCTTAATACTAATAAATTTAATTATTAACTCGCTTTTGAGTGCGATTCTTCATCACTAAATGCTACTACGGTAAGTTCTATTAACGCGCCTATTATTACCAAGCACTCGTTTTCTAGTCTAAAATTATATCGTCAATACTGAGTGAGATTCGGAACATTTTTTAAAGAATGATCATCAATTCCAAGCAAGAATTACTCGTTTATGATCTTGCCTACTAATCACTAACCCCTTATTATACTGGTTCTCATCACTTTAAAGTTAATTGATCTAACACCCAATGTCGCTTTATAAATTGTTAATGAAGAATCAGTTTTCTCCACAATCAGATATAAAGATGTGAAGCTTTCTCTGCCTTCCAAGTTGAAGTTGGGTACTCAAATAATTCTAAACGTACGCATTGTAAACCCCTGACCAGTCTAAGTTCTGAAGACCTGAAACATCAACTGACGTGGGAAGTGCATAAGCCCCGTACGCTGGCGTCGCTGAAAGACTCTGGATTGTATTTGAATTCGCTGCATTCTGTAATAAAACACAAGTTTGTTTTCAGAAAAAATGTCAATGTTCAAGAATTAGCTCAATTAAAGTCGATGCCCGAAATAACTAAATACAAAATAACTTTTTATCAGCTAGAAGTTACAACATTGACTGTCATCTCTTAACACCTATACCAATTTTTATCATTTCACTTTAAATCGTATGTTAATATTATAGACACTTAGATCGTCCATCAGGAGACAAAAACGGGAACTCAGTCGCCTCTCAGTGACGCAGAAAGTAATGTATTGTAAATTCTTAAACTTACCAAGCTTGGCAGTGGGTAAGGCGTATATCTGTAGTTGCCAATGGATGGGTAACTGAGACCCGCGCTAAGTAGTTTGGAATAATTCGCTGCTGCTGCAGCTGCAACTGCTGGTGCCATTTGTACCCCACCAAGTGAAGCTGCAATGCAACACAATGACAGACAATATAAATACCTTTTTATCTACAAAATGCAGGTCCAGAACAGACAGAATAATTGCTTACCTTGGGCAGCCAAAGTAGACGCCGCAGTAAGAGGAAGAACCATTCGTTTTGCTAACAGATTCAAACTTGCAACTGTTTCCTTGGGTTGAGCTTTCTTACACTCCACCTACAATATCAATGAAATGTAATTTTTATTTATAACGTTTAATCATAACAACTAGTCCAAATAAAATTCAACGGTGTAATCTAGTGTCCAAGATCCTATTATATTTAAGAACAGAAATGTTTGCAGCAAAAACGAAGTGCACATTTTCAATACCTTCTTTCCCTTGATGGTATGAAAATGAATTTCGCATATACGATCTACCACATCTTCTGAGTCAAACGTTACAAAGCCAAATCCACGATGTCGTTTCGTTTGCTGATCCATAAGCATTACAGCTTCTTCAACCTGCAACATAAACCTCAATGTGAGCATAGCAAAAAACTTTTTGCACACGACGGTAGAAGTTGTGAAAGGTTACCTTTCCAAACTGTGAGAAGTACGCTTTAACTTCTTCAACAGATGTTTCTTGACTTACTCCACCAACAAAAACTTTCTTGGTTTTATTAGATCTGTAGTGAAAGTAATAAAAAGCATTGTAAATTTTTAACTAGAATACTTGAATTCTAAAGAATAAGACTAGGCTACAGTCTCTTACCCAGCTTTAGATCTTGGGGTCGCATGCTTTGGATCAATTCTTTTTCCATCCAACATATGTACAGGAACCCCCAAAACCCGCGGAACAGTAGTGGAGTCATTGAATGTGATAAATCCGAATCCCCGACTTCTCTGTAAAATTTAAAATAAAGAAGTTAATTAGGAGGATATAAGCTTCTCATTATTCCTTCAGGATTAATTCTTTTTGAAGTCATTTCTGACTTCCTAAACTCTCATAATTTAGATTAAAGCAATGAGTCTGTAAGTTAAACTGTCGTTGTAAATTCATTTAATACCTGAGTGATAGGATCTTTCATGACTAGGACATCCGTTACAGGTCCAAATTGAGAAAAATAGTCACGAAGTTTCTCCGGGGTTGTTTGCCAACTAAGACCTCCAACAAACAGCTTATTTTCATAACCTGAAACGCTGCCATTGGAGCCCGAACCAGTTCCGGCACTTGGTGAAGACCTCGCAGAATTGCTGTCCTCTCCACTGTTGTGAATAGCTGAGATTCCATTTTCCAGGGTAACTTGAGTCAGTCCGTTTAAAGTTGCACCGTCCATCGCACTGGATTCTAAAAGTTAAGATTAAAAATAATGGCTTATGATGAAATCAGTAATTGCAAAAAGTTACTGTAATTATATCTCTTATGCATTGATCAGCACTTCAAGCAAGAAACTTTAAGCCCCTTGCCCTTATTAATAAAAAAACGGGTATCCTTTGAGGTATTTATAATTCAGCATTTACTTCACAATTAACAGTATTATAATATTCCGAGAAGTAATGGATAATTAATAGGCCAAACCTAATGGCCATCTTAGTAAACTCACCAAGCACTTTTATGATAGACATTTACTGACACTGTTTCTGATTCCTGAAGTTTCTAACGGAAATTAAGGACAGAAAAAGGTAAGCTAGAGGAAGTAGACAATAAATTACAAAACTTTCCAGACTTTCCCCAATTAAACACTGAACTGAACTACAAAGCTGAGACTCCATACAACAACTGCTACGCAAATCCTGTAATATTTTGAAGTAACATAAAAAATGTCCGTGTTAAGGAAGATTTTTGAATCCTAATAACTGCACAATTCATCATAATAGGCGAGGTATTAGGATGGAATAGAAAGCACTTAAATGGATTCCTATTCTATGATCACACATCGACATGAATAAAAACAGCCAATACCTGGTCAACATTTCTTTATTACGGATAACCTGGTTATTCCATATTCCAAAAATCATGTAGAAATATTTTTCCTGGTGGTTGGCTAAAACATTAAGATAATAATAAGAAAATGTGTTTCATCTTTAATGTCTGACATTCTTTTCTATCTTGTTTTCATATTCCATGGTACACAAAACAAGATTTTATTTTTGATTTTGGCGAATAAAATATCTTGAAATGTAATTTCCTCAAACAGTCAATTACATTATTGTAGAATGGAAGTTCTCTTAATTGAATTGTCTTAACTTATCTTATTCGAATTGGTTACTTCTAAATGTCTTTGATGACAAGTGGAATGCGAAAGTAAGGAAGCAACAATGTCTCATTTTCTCTGCTGTATTTAGGTAGATTATTGGTCAAAACTCATGAAATTTCAGTCCGTATCCTTAGTTCTTCATGTCTTTGGGTGATAAACGCAAACTGATAATAATGAGCGTCATGAGCGATATACTCTTTTCTAAAGTGGTGCCTGGAAAATACAGATAGCAATAACTGCAGACAATGTGGCGTAAAATGAATAGGTAGAAGTTGAAGACACACAAAGAATAGCCGTATAGTATCATCTCTATTCTGTGGAAGATCCAAATTACTCAAATTACTCTGTCTGTTGTGTCCCCTTTCCTCGATTAGTTCACGGAGATTGAATTTGCTAGCTTTTTCGTAGAGTGAAGATCATGTTTCACTTTTCAGCAAACCTGACATGACAGTTACCGACAGACAGCTTTGTAACATCTATTACTTTACATTTTTTGCATTTTATATAATTATTTGTACTACTGTCAAGGATTTTTAATCTTTTTCCACTCCAGAAATTTACTTGGATTTTATTACCTTTTTTAAAATGACAGAAACATGTTTTTACACAGCTATTGTGTCTCAGTCTCGTCTCAGTTTTATTAGTAGCTAGCTTGTTCATGCGAATTCAATCTCTGCTTTTTTAATATGATTCAAGACCAGTACACAACGTAATTTTTTATTTCATTATCTGCAGTATCAAATCAAATTGACACAAAAAATACTTTCAAACCAATGTTTAACATAAAATCAGGAAATATGTACTCAGAAAACAATATTTAAAAACATAACCTATATATACTTAACCAAAAATAAATAGCTCTAAAAAATGTATGAACACCTTTCATCAATATAAGTAGACAACTTTAATTCTTATTAATTCTTCAGGTAGATACACGCACTCACAAAATTAAAAATTCGAGAAATAATCATTCTTAAGCTCATCACTTTTTATTCTTTTGGAACCTACAAGTTCATCCAAGTTTAATGAATTGTATTTCCCTTCTTTATTTTTATGATTCTTCGTAGACTTTCACTACCAGCAACAATTATTAAGCTTCTAACAGGCATAAAGCAACAACGGATTAGAATACAGAAAAAAGAAGGGATTCTTTGGTTTTTTGTAAGTAAAAACGCTACCCGATCCGACAACTAGATGATAAAAAGGAAAGGGTGCTTTATTTGCTTATTCAAAGCATAAGTGCTCCAGGAGTCCGAATCCGGACCGGAGTGTTGTAGCAAAGGTAAGTGTGAAAGCAGAATTTGAGAAACGAGTTAAACTGGAGAATAGATCTATGCGAATGAACGGTACTGCGTGTTCATGTAATAGGGGGATTCTGATCCGGGTATTGTACCCATATCCTTGTTACCCATGTAAAACCTTAAGATAAAACCCGGCCCGGGTTATGCGCAAGGGGTTGCCGGGTACAGGAATATTCGAGAAAGTTACGCCGGCGCTTAAAGAAACGCTTATACACCTTTGAGGTCGCTCCATCATGATCGATTGAGTTTTTAAGTTCCTCTACATTTTCTTCTTTCTACCCCAACTAACTCTAACATCAAGAAAGTTTCCCTTCCACTCCTAGTCTTGCAGGTAATACGGGCAGAAAACAACTGTAATGTTCTCTGTCTTATTATTTTACTTGTACAACGTCTAAGAATCATTACTAAATACGTATAATTTGCGACACAACATTCATTGAAACTGCTGAACATATTACATTTTATCTCATCAGTTATCGAATTTCATTCACAGTTTAATAGCAAACATATTTAACCACCGTACAAGCTCATAGACTAAAGAAAAAAGAATAATCCTTTTTTCTTTAGTCTATGGTACAAGCTAGTGTCAAAAGATTAAGTACCGAAGTACCGTGATGATATTTTTTAAACACTTTCTCCGGTTTAACTCT
>JAQFZZ010000225.1:0-24541 GCA_034696405.1 Isotoma caerulea | reverse complement strand
CCAGCGCAAAACATTGCGCGCGATTATCTTAAAGCGTTCGAAAGTTATCGGTGCGACAGACGGACGGACGGACGGACAGACAGACAGAGCGTTCTTATAAAGTAGCTTTCGCTACTTAATAACTTGTCTTGGTTAGTTGATCTCACATAATTTGTTTTGTTGGTATAAGTCGTAGTAGCATTTAGTCATTGGCTAATATTTATGTCTGGAAATATTGTTTTTAGTCTTCGATGAAGAAGTCGAAGTTGTTTTCAAAATTTAATTCACAAGTCTGGAGTTTTGTTTTTGTTGATTGATTTTGACCGTTGACTGAAGATGTGTTTATCATTCTAAGAAATCTTGGGCAGAGTTACAGCATTGCGGAATGTGTTGAGTTATCACTGTACATAATAGATAGCTGGATATTAGCTGGATGGATATTTCCGTATGGTTGTGCGTTTGACACAATTGTAAATTGTAATATGGAATAGATTTTTGCTATGAGAAAGAAGTTCTCTGCTCTTAGCATGTTTCTGTCTGTCGAGAGAAAGTTGGCTGGTGGCTTTCTCCAAAAGAGCATAGGATGAGAAAACTGGTGAATTGTAAATGATTTGTATGCTTTCGGCTTTCACTACTACAGGCAAACATAGCTTATATAATAGCTTACGTACGGAAGCCTGTAGAGATGAGTCTCTGGAAATGAGGACATGTCGGGTGGACTTACACAACATGATTGTGTATGTAAGTTTTGTAAGCATTTCTAGGGCATCCGGGACTGTTTTACTCGGTTTGTAGGTACATGGATTTTGATACTGTTGAAGGTTCTTGTTTGAAAGGTTAGAGGTTCTTGTTGTAGACATCTATAACTAACTAGGTAAATAGTTTCAGATTGAAAAAATTTAAATAATTAAGTTTGGTAAAAATTGAAAAAAGCTGGAGGTTTCGTCGTGAAAGTTTTCTAAAAAGTTTCCGACAATTTGACAATTTTGAAGAGCTTTGGATTTCGAGGAAACTTCTGCTGTAGGCTGTACATCAGAACTGAAAACAGAATGTGATTGATGAATGCTTGATTGATAAATGAATTCACATAGGATGCTTGATAGAAGTTGATAAATGGATAATGTGTCAATGCCTCTTTTACTATTGATTTTGAATTTGTATCTAGTAAAGTTGAATTTTACTCAAAGATTACTTGAGTTTTGGGAAGTAGTGCATAATAGAGTGACAGTATCGATTACAAGGTTTATGCAGAAATCTGCAGAGAATTCGGGTTGGTAACATAATTCAGTAAATAAAAAGTAGTTTCGGTTACATAACATCTGAATGCAGAAAAGTCGAATAACATTGGGAAATAGCGATGGTAGAAGCCGATGTAACTTAAGGCAAAGGGTCCTAAGGAGCGCAGATGCAAGTTGATTGTAGTAATCTACTTTATTTTCTTACTGTGCAGAATTTGTGCAGAGAAAATGTTCAAGAGGTTTTGGCAAATTTTTGCAATGTTCTGTTCTAATGGTATGCCTGAGTCTTAATATTGCTTAGTGAATGTTAAAAAAGGGTGAAGAAGCCCTACTTGACTAAAGTAGAGTTGGATTTTAAGAGTCTCATGATGTATTTTGCTGGATGGTGTTGATATTCGTGATCATGGCTGATGCTCGTTGCTGTAGTGGGTTGGGTTACTTTTTACTCCGTCCGTAATACTGAATGTTGCGTAGGGTTAGGTTAGTCTCTTAGATAGCTTTTTTACTACACATGCAGTGCACTACGGTAGACTTATTACTTCTCGACTAGAAGAGCTTGGCTATTGACTTGCTTTTTAGTTTTTTTTCTTGTTTGCTCCCTTAGCAAGTTTCAATCACCTCATATCATAGTATATGGTTGAATCGTCGTCATTCGGCAATTTCGGCAATGCAATGCAATACACTTTTTAGATAAGCTTTTGGTTATGCAGGCAAAGAGTTTGTATAAGCGAATAGGGTTATGGTACTGTCGTGGTGTGATTCGATGATGGTGATGGTTTCAAATGGTAGTATACTTTGCTAGCCCTCTTTTTAAAACATCACTTGCTTAGCAACACTCGCCGAGTTGACTTTGGTCCCCCCTCTCTGCCTCTGTGTAATATTATTATTGAATTCGTAATAAAGTTTTTACTGCTACACTACCATTGAATATTCTCTGTACTACTACTGCAACTACATAAGTAAAGGTAACGAGGTTCCCTGTGCGCTAAAATAAATATCTCTGATATACTAGCTTCTAAAAAAGCTACTACTAGGTACGTACACTACATCTCTTCTGACATCAGAACAAGATTTAGAATCTTAAATGTTCTATCTTGATTCAAACCCATTTTTCATGCTACTCAAGTGAGTAAACTTAAAAGTAAATGTAAAAATTATATAGTTGAAAAAGCCAAACCGGCCATTTGCTAAACTAAACATAACTTGAACATAAAACTCTCGAAACTACTACTTAAAAGATTTTAAGGATTTTAAACATTGCAAATTTTTTAAAAAGAAGTGACTGATAAATTTAAAAAAATCTGTAAAGCATTTCTATATAGTCGATATTTATTAGTTATTGTAATTATTGTACCTGTGCAGATAATCAACTTGAAGTACTTAAACTCCTGATTAATCTTGCTGCTGCTGCTAAAGTCTTTGGTCTCGTGGTGTGAAAATAATATAAATTCTGAAGTTATTAACTCTTTTTAATTATACCTGGGATTGTGATAAACCCATTCAAAGATAAGATAAATCAACTCAATACAAATTATAATAAACTTTAAACTACAAAGTTTTATGTACAAAGTACGGCAACAAATTTTCTAAGAAAATCGTAAGGTCTGAACTTCGTTAAAGTCATTCAAAACAAGTTATAATTTATAATTACTGAACAGTTCAAGTTTTAACAAACAACAAATAAAAAACAAAAATAAATAAATAATTTATTCATTAAAAAAGTGAAAGTACTATTGCCATTTACTCGTTCACTAATAATTGCAAAACTATTTAAAAGTTACGCTTTATTTTATCGACAAATTTTGACGGAGTGAAAGGAATAAAATTTTAGTGGGGAGAAACCTTGGAAAAAGAGTCATAAATTTTTGACAAATTAAAAAGCCAGCTTATTAATGATTGTGACAAGCTACACTCCGAATATTAAAATCCCATATCCTTCATCCGACACTATGTCAGTTGACAGTGTTCATCGACAATTGTCATCTCCATCTTCACAAATGATTATGGTTGAGGGATCACCCAGTCCAAGTCCTCAGGAAGAGTGCAATATGATGATTAAGGATGACCTGAACATAGAATCAAAGACAAGTGTTCGGTCAAGGGCTGCTGACCTCGTTTTTGACCAGAATACGCTCATTTCCTATGTTTATTGCTTTATCAAAAATTTCATTGGGTAAGTTATTCTCGTGTTTAAAGTGGGAAAGAATTTATTAGTAATAGTACATGGACAGAGAAATTACGAATTAGGTTTTATAACCGATTGACGAACTTTTTTATTGGTAGGCTTTGATGGCTAATTTTTATCTCTGGCCTGGCAAAGATTTTGAATATGAAATAATAATAATAATAATATTATTATATACCTATATGCATTTTATTTAAGTTAAAATTTTTGAATACTTATTAATGTGTAACGGCACTTTGCTGGAAATAAAATCCGGTTTGAGTCAGATATGGTGACGGATGTGAAATATTGATTAATTCAATTTTTGAAGCACGCCGATGGGATTTTTGACTTTCGGGCTGAGAAGTAATAAAATCTGAATTTCATATTAGTACAGAAATAGATGGGATACAGATACAGATTTATCTGGTTTCGAGTAAAATTAAGACCATATTTACACGTCTTAGTTTTGGTGATTCATAGTATAATTTCTGCATTGAAACTAATGAATTCAAAAGCACGGTTGCTTTGCGGATCTTTTGTCTGGAATTGACGTACTCTGGTAGGTTTGAAGATCTAGTTTTCTAAAAGGATGATATAATTGTATAGATTGTAAAAAGTGTACACACGCAGAAAATGTTATGCAGATTAATCGTGATAAATAAAAATAAGGACAGTCTGACGTAAATCGGTGTAAAAAATGTTTAAAACTTAAATATTGACTTGAGAATCAGGTTTGCATAAAAAGAGACGGATGGACGGCTTTTGCACATGAATATATATCTAATCTAATAGAGATTAAAGGTTAAACGGTTTTTGGTGTAATAAATGTAACCAGTGGGATCATGGAACTGAATAATTAAAAATGTATGATATTTTTGTACTGTGTATAAATAATATTATTGTTGAGGGTGATGTCAATAAATATTAATCATTTTGTATTTTTTAACTTTACAGTGCTTCGGGGACCAATACCGTGGCCATTGATAACAAAATTGAGCAGGCAATGGTAAGCAACTTATTATAATTCTATTATTTCAGCAATAAGTAATTCCAAAATTAGTTGATGATATCATTTTGAGAATAAGTGATAATTGAGTCTTAAGAGAAGTGTTAAGTATTCCCAGTCACCAGTGCTTTTTGTACTTTGACCCTTCTTTATAATCTTAATTCGGTGGTTATGACCACATTATCAATTGAACAGAAAACCATTGCTTTAGTGTCAGTGTGAATTGAGCTTAATTTTGCATTCTAAAATTATCCGGGCTGGTGGTAGTGGTAAATTAAATTATTACTATCATTATGAGGTCATCTTATTTTTGAATGAATTCTTGAGTTATTTATTGAGGTCGCGTATGGAGCACCATCATTATATTTTATATTATTACATATTGAAAATGTTGTTTTCTCTTTGCATAGGAATATGTTTGTGCTGATCTGTTTTTGTTTCTTTTAAATTGGCAATACTGTCAACAGCTAAAATATGCATGAAAGTCGAAGATGAGATTTGAAGATGTTTTTGTACTTGAGTCATAAAATGTCTCAAGTAAAATATTTTACTTTAATTTGGAAATACAGGCGAGGGTTACTGCCTGGTTAAATTATTTTGAGTCTGTGATAATGTGGTACGAATAAACTTTCAAAACAAATTTATGATTTCATTCACAAAATTATTTCGATAGGAATGAACGATGGAAGCATGAGTTTTGCTTGATCGCATCGTTGGGATTTTTTAAAGTTCAAATTGCGTCGTACATTGCAAATACTAAGAATTAAGAATGTTTAGTTCCTGCTTCTTACAGAAGGTCGATTCGAATGTTTGCGGATATGAATTAATAAGGGCAATGTATAAATGGTGTGTGTGCTTGAACTGGGTCGCGAGGTAATGGACTTCATGACAATACCTTTATTCCAGAAACCACTGAAAGCACAGTTATCATTTATCATTACCAAGTTTAAAGGTTTCTGTTTTTTTAAATATAATTTTCAAGAAAGTAAGATTTAGCTCAATTATGTAGTTACACATCATTAGACAATTAGGTAGTGGATGGATTGATATTAGACTCAAGATATCATCATCAGCTTATCTTTAGTTTCTTAATGTCAGGCAGAGTCTCCATGTATTTTGTGATCGATCTTCAATTTACTATCGTTGTATCTATTGATATTTTGCAAATCAAACATCGCATCGAATAAAGAATGCGTTGTTGAAAATAGTAAAATTACCTTGTTAGCAATGAGGAGTTGATATTGCATGTGATTTTATGGCATTTTTCGAGACATTTGTTTTTTAACTCGGTTGGTTTGTTATCATCAACTGTCTGAGTATATGTGTTATATACTCAACTGTAGGAGGTAGAAAGAAGATGTATGGCAATTAATTTATATATGTTAAGTCTTGTTACAAATGTCCATTTAAGATGACATTAATAGATAAAAGTGTGAGATAGATACGGAAGATCGCACACGAAAATCACTGAACTGACGGACTGATTCATTAATAGGATTAGTTAAATGGTTAATTTAACCTTGGGAGTCGAGACTTAGACAAAAGTAGAAAATGAAGTAGAGGGGATTTTGGCATTGGAGTCGAAAATGTATTTTGTGTAGGTTGAACTTTGATTTGGATTTGGATAGAAAGATACACAGAAGGTACTTTGGTTAAGTTAGGTATGTTTGGTAATAGTCGATACCGGAATTAGTAAGCACCGATGGTTTTGACATTGATTGCAAAAATTGGCAAATTGGTTGCTTACTTGACAGGAGGTTTGAGGTAGAGAGGTGGATCAGTCTGGCTTTTGTGAAAGATTTTGTTCAAAAACTAATTCTGTACTTTAAACCTTGATAGAAAAAAGCAGGTCAATGAATTTTATCGTATGTGAATGAATGTATGTTACGTATTTTTTCATGTCGATTTCGATTTAGAGAATGGCAACATAACGCAGTGTGTTGAGTCTTCTCGAAAGTTGTGGCTAAGGTCCAGATTTAGGTTTATGCACTTTAGGAATGGAATGGGTTGATTTGCATATTCCGAAAGTTGGGAGGTGTTATTCAATGTATGTTACAAGTTTTTTTTAAATGTATGAACCACGTTGTATTTAATTTTAAATTTTGTTTTTCAATCTGTTAAGTATGAAGTGCTGAATTATTTAGAAAAGAGCCAGGCATGTTTGTGTTTCATGTTGAGAACTTTACTGATGTTTGTGTATGCCAAGATGTATTTTTATTTATAGAGCCATCAATGATTTTTTATTTGTGTACGCTGTTTTTTAGTAATTTAAATGACATGTTTAAGTTGATGAGGTTAGGATTAAGATGATTTTAAGGTGTTGGACCATACTCGATTGAGTTGATTGAAAACTGTGGTTGAATGATGAATGGTGATATATAAAAGTTCTACGTGGGTTTAGGTAGGGTGAGATTTGAGCAAAATTGGTTGAAATTAAATTTTGGATGAAAGACAAAATTTGAGATGATTTTGTTATTTGTAAAAAAATTACGCGTACAACGTAATCTGATGAATTTGGGGTATGAATTTGCATAAACGGCTGAATCATCTAGTGATGCTTTTTAATTTTATTTTCGATTTGCGTGTTTGTTAAGAAAGATTTTGCGACTTCTTTGAGGAAGTAAATAATTTTGTGAGGTAAAGGAAATTGGGTAAAACATGATGTTCCGGGGTGATTTATATTGCTAAACAGGATGTCGGAAAAGAACCAGCTAGACATGGAAAAGTCGAAGGTTGTGCACCATCGGGTTTGCAAATAACGCTATTGTTTTTGTACATAAAATGATTTGATTATTGTCAGGATTTTGTGGAAGGTCGAGTGATATATTACAAAAATTGTATTTAATTTTAAAGGTAGCTATTAGCTAATTTGCTTATAGTTAAATGATCTTATTGTTCCGTTTCCTCTTAGCAAAGTTTTTTATGCTCTTCCGTTAAAGATTGTGTAGAAATCATGTGCAGCATTTTTGAATATGTTGCTTCGAACTACTTCGAAGATTCACCTTAAAGCATGTGAATATTCCAAGCTACCCATGTTTGCATTTTAAAATGTAGATAAAATTGCACATAGTTTGTAAAAATGATCAATAAATCTGGATTTAGAAATACTTGATGATATGATGGCAGATCGGCTTTGGCTGAATGGTTGAAATTCAGACTTTTAATTTGATGATACACATTGTTTAGCTACTTTCCAAAAATTTGCATTTTACAAGGTTATCCATGCTCGTCATAGTCATGAAAAAAAAATTAAGTCTACTTGTCTGCCACTGTTCAGACGAATAATATTTTTGAGATTGAGTAGGAATGAATGAATAATGACTTCTCTCTAAGTAAGTTTTCTCAGACTGACAGGGTATAATTATGGAATCATAAAAAGATAAGAATAAGGTTAGGTAGTTGGTGTTGGTACCTTATGGTGTCTGGAAGGGTAAAGGAGATCATTTTATTTTATGGTTTGGTTACGATGAATTATTTAACGTAATTAACTGTTAGCAGCAATCAATTGAAGGATGAGCACTAACGGGTTCATAATCTTTAGTGTGTCAAATGTATTTAGCCAATCGGGGTAAATTGTTGTTGTAGTAAAATTTGTATTTTAATTTTTGATAAAGATTTGATGAAGTAGGTATTATTAAGTTGTGTAGATCAATACATGTCTTTTTTTGTGTAGCTAAAACATCTAACAAAGTGTGATGCTGCAATTTAAAAACAATAAATTTGAAAGGAAGTTCCACTCCTAATAACTTAAAGCTTTAAAAGATTCCTTTTTGCAAAATAAGTCAAAAGCTAATAACGTGATGATGAGCTTGTGAGATTTATGTGTGACACGTCCAGCTCCAGCAATAGATTTTGTACACCGAGTTCTTGAGTTTATTCATTAAATGATGAAGTAAAAAGATTATGGCTGTATTTTAATTTTTTAAATGAGCTTGGAATGTTGTAAACCTTGGACTTGGACTTGGTTGAAATACCGGTGCGGTGAAAAGGAGCTTAAAGGTGATATTAAAAAGGAGTTTTTGTATACTTGCATTTAAAAACATAAATCGTAAATTTCATAAAAATTATAAATTTTTTTATTTGATTTATAAGCTGTACTGTATCAAATTTGAAAAAGGATTAAAATGTTGTATATCAAATGAGCTGTATGAATCGAAAAAAGTGTTCTTGACCTTTTGCAAAATGTCTCCAGAAGTAGAGAGCGTATAGCGAATGTATGCTATAGTCGTAGAGAGGTTCAGCAAAAAGTTTGCGAATGCACATTACACATACTACTATAACATAATGTATTAATGTAAAAATAAGAAGTTGCACGTAGAGAAGTCGTGTTGGGAAGGTATTTGCTAAATATTTGGCATTTGCTGAAGTTACTTAAGTCTGACATGAGTATGCATGCTCTTGCATTTAGGACATGAAGGCAGAGTTGTTAAGATGGTTGGTACTTTTCTTCGTTCTTCTTTACTGTTGTTGAATAAATTATCAGTGTTTTCCTAGCCGTCATCAATTGATGATAATTTCTTCAACTTCATTGCTGTTGAAGAAGACATGGGTTCTGGCTTGAATTCAGTTGCAAGTTGCAATGCAAATTACAGGTCCTTGCTTTTAAAATATTTAGCCACTGCATAACATATCTATAACTATGTGCAAAACATACTACCTTACAACCTAGTAGTGATGCTTCCACTTGTAAGTTTGTAACTTTTAACCGTATTCGATTTTGCTCATTTTAGTTTGGGGTCGGGTATGTATCATCTGGTTGATTGATATGGCCTGATGCCTGCTGATCACTGCATCAAAATCTGGTTGCACGCTACTTTACATGGATTGCATTTAGTAAAAAAAAATACAAAATGCAATCATGTTTTTTACATGACGGTATGGCGTTTTGTTGCTAAATATTTTTCTTTTTATTACTCAAAGAATTGAATCAGACTCTTTTGCTTTGCTATGCCAAATATCGAATACCTGGTTCGGTTGGGTTGTTCCGGGTTCGTTTACTACGCTACAAATAGCTTGGACAGGCAAAAGTGAACGAAATTAAATTAGGGTGGTAATATATAATTTTAAGTTTTTCTGCATGAACAAATGCCTTGTTAAGGACTTTGTGAATCATTTATCGGATACAATTTGTGAAATTTTTGAAATTGAAGAGCTGGTGGAGATTAAACAATATAAAAATATAAAGAACTTGCAAAGGGAAATTGCTTGTTACTTTAAGTGTTTTTAGTGTAGAATAAATTGATAATGAATTTGAACTATTTTGCCTTCTAAAATTAGGGCTGTTTTTGTATAGTTCTTGAGAGGAAATTATGTAAATGTGGATAGACACTGCATAAAGGAGCCAAACATGTAGAGGTAGAGATATGGGTAGTTGTATTTTGTAGTTCCGGGATGTCATTATTAAGTTTACGAGGTACATTCGTAAAGACGGCTATTTTTGCTCTGTTTAATTTGATACAGAGCAATCAAATTATGTATGATTAAGTTACATGGTCATACATAATTAAACTATTAAACTATAACAATGTAACATATTTATACCACCTATAGCCAAGCAATTTAAGCGCTTTTAATAGTAGCAATTAGTAAAACGAGTAAGTACATAGGTATTAGTATTGGTGAAAATTCTATGCAATTTGTAATCAACTAGAGTGGAAATAGGAATAGGAAGCTATATAATTTAAAGTTTGAAATTTGTCTAGTGCTGTTTTAAAGGTTCACAGTTTTAGTGTGATGCTATATTATCATTTTATTAACTTCTCATGACATAAGATAAAAGAGATAGATATAAATAGTTCAAAAAATCATGATTTATTCATAAGTGTTACCATTAGTGTAGTTACGTCCAGGTTAAAAATACATTTCGCCAATTAGCACAATTATTGGAGATGAAAGAAATATTTTTATTTAAGGTTAATGCCATTGTTACATTGCTAATTGTAAATTGTAAATCACCAGACCTTCACCTTGAGGCTTAAAATAAATGCTCAAAAATTTTCCGTTTCAATTCAATTCATGGGTTTGATAGTGATTTTAATTGAAAATTAGCATCTAATTAAATGCTGTAAGTAAAGATATTGGCAAATTTTGGATATCGAGACGATACTTTGGCGGACAAATGGGATGCAAAATAGTAAAGTGTTGTACTGTTGTGCACCTTGAGCGAGTCATGTCGGTTTATAAGGTTGGACAGAATCGTAAGATTTCTGATAGGACTAATTTTATGTTGTTTTTTTGCATGAAATAAAAAATATTAAGATTTATTGCTATTAGCAAGTATTATGGCCTTACAACGCAAATGAAGTTACAAATACTTTAGATAGAAGAGAAATAAGAGAGTATGTATTTGCAACAAAAGTAAATTTATTTGATGATTAAATGACGAAGATGACGATGATATGTAGATCTGATAATGCTGTGAATGATAAAGTGAGCAAGGAAAATTTGTGTAAAAATGCGGAAGATTTAATAGGTCCGGTTTTTGGAGTTGATTTATTTGATAGTTGGATTAGAGACAGATTTTCTGCTTTAGAATTAATTATTATTAAGTAGCGACAGCTACGATATAGGAATGCACTGTCTGTCTGTCTGTCGGTCCGTTAAGTTCCGAAGGGTTTCACATTTTTGAACTTCAAACTTGGTTCACATGTTCTGCAGCTTTATAGCTCGAATGAGTTCGGAGATGGTGCGCTGAACTCCGCTGAAGGACCATCCCAAGGTCAAATTTTTATGGCCTCTTACGTCACCGCTAACTTACTATGATGAATTGATAATTGACCCTCCAAAAGTTCCCATATGGCCCCATTGACCTAAAAGTCACCAAATGACCCTTAAGAGTCCCTATATCACCCATTTGATCTTTCAAAAGTCCCCATATGACCCCCTAAATTAATTTTTTAAGACCTATCGCTACTTGTTTCTACCATTTACATTCGCTTATTTATTTAAGAATGTGCACGCCAAACTAATGTCATTTCATTGTCCTATTAACTCTACCTTTGTTTTGTGTTGATGCATTGCAATTGCCGTATAGTTTGTTTTCATTGTTTCTTCGACTATGGAAGAGAATAAATAGTTGAACTATTGTTTGTTGTAACATACAACTACAATCACCGCAACCACAATTACAATTCAAATGTTGTAAATTAAGTTGGAGGCAATAAAAATTCCTTAGTTTCAGTAATTTTTTCATTTTGAGTATATTCAATTACGAAACATAATGGTATTGGTAGAGCATCTTGTTTTGTTTTTAAACTAAGGAAGTTTTTAAAAGAATGTATTTTGTCAGTTTTTTGTTGTCTGCTGTAACTTGTTAAGTATAAAAATGTACTGATTGTTGGTTTGAGTCATTAAGTGATACGAAGAGAAGTTGTAGATAGTAAGCTTTGAAAGTTTGATGAGAGGGTTACGTTACAATATGTCGTGTTTTAAATATGTAACATAAATTCATTTATCGTAATATATTTTTGTTTTGATTGTTATTCTTATTACTAATGCTTTTTATCGCGTTTCATTCAAGGTAGTCAGGATCAGGAGTTGAATGGAATAATACTGGAACTTAGGGTTTTCGTGAATTGAATTAATTTATATTGTTGCGATTTAATATGGTAGTTGTTGTTTCACTAAAGATGTAAGAAATGCTCTGAATGCAAAATTTCTCTATTTGTCTTTCTTTCCCTGGCTGTGTATTACAGTTTACAGTAAGCAAGGAGACCAGAGGATCTCTATATTACAGCAAACTATTGATTAACTTCACTAGCATCAATTTTATTATTGCAAGGTTTTTTGATTAACTTGAGTCAGGGTGACGAAACCTTGAGTCTTGAGCTCCAGAGCAGAAAAGTGTAACTTACTATGTGCGAAATTGGTTGACATTTAATCCCATATTTTTGCTTAGTTACTGCAGTAGGTATAGATGGATGTATTAATTTGATGATATTTAAGCAAACAAGCCCAGCCCTTCCCTCTCCTAATGGCTTTTGCCATAGTTAAATGATGGCTGTACACTTGTGATCTCTAAAATTCAGCTTCTCTGTATTATATTCTGCAGGATTTGTAATGTATTATGGATAATTGCAAAAAAGGATATACCTAATACTGATATGATATGGTATTTAAGTGGTAGTAGAAGTTAATCATGCTGATAATGTTATGATGTACATCTGCTGGCTGTAGTTAAGTGAGAGAATATTATTATTGTCCATGATAACCAACCCATGTCCCCCCAGCGCCCAGAGAAAGATGTAGCTCATACATATGCTAGTTTTTGCCATTGGCAGTGGCAGTGAAAGAGTTTCGTAAGGATGATACAAAATAGCAGGTGAATATGATCTTGAGGCTTAGTTAGCTTCTGAACATCCCTCTGGACACATCTTATCTTTGGAACTTGGTTCGAGAGAGTTGGCTCTTTGTGCTTTGATTTTTCTATTTGGAGATTAAGTCAAGTGTGAATTCGGTTTTAACCTTCTGCCGCTGTACTCCACATGAGATAAAACAAGACTCTTATTAAAGATAAAATATTCGCGTTTCGTTTATCGTCTTCAAAGTTGTTGGCTTTATGCCTGACTTTTCTAAAATGAGCTGTTCACTTGAGGAAAATTCTGCAGTTGGTGTTGGTGTCAATATCATTGGTGGTGGTATCGGTGGGGCTATTAATGATAACACGATGGTTATGAATAATAATCTGAGTAGTAGTAATAAATTACCAAATATTCCAAGAAGAAGAAGAATTTCATCTTCGGCTTTGTACGAAGTTCATCGTAAAGATTTCAATGATGTTTGCTACCTTTTTGTACCAGATGAGTATGTAAGTTGAAAAAGCGTCATATTTTCATTTTGGGAAGTTGTTTTGAAAATTAAGCTGGGTATAAGAAAATATAAGCTATTACTAAGAATGTAATATGTAAAAGTTAAAATTTACCTACATTGAAAGTTTAATTGAGGCAAGGGCGAGACATCGATAAGACTTGTTACGTTCAAGCCATGGCTGTCATAATCATTCTCAAGTTTTGTTGCTAAATTTTTAACATTGTTTTGTTGAGTACTGTGATAATGGATAACTCTTGAAGAGTTAATTAAAGTTAAACAGTAATTTTTTCTGATTGTGAAAAACATGACGAAGGAAGGTGTGAATATTGTCCCAAATGTCACGCTATATTTATTAGAATTTCTTATCTTAAGCACTGCTTTATTGATACCACTTGATTGAGTACAAAGTAAAGTGCTATAATGGCGACCCTAAGCCCCCCCCCATAGAATGATGTTTAATCTAATATTTTGTGATTACTGAAAAAATAATCTGATTTAAGCGTAGAAATTAAAAATATTTCGATCCGAAGTGTCTGGCATATTGGATACATTATTTTCATGATATAAGTCACTCTTTAGTGTCAAGTGCACGCCTGCACGCCACGTGCTAATACGTTAGTTTGAGTAATTATTTTTTAATGTTATGCTTATCTTTAAATTTAATCTTTTTTTTGTAGAAGATGCGAGCGAAGGTCATAAGCTATTTTTATTGTTTTATTATTTATTATTATTATTATAATTTATAATATATGATAGCATTCCAAATACAGAGGAAACTCAGGGAACACTATTCTTAAAATAAATTGGAAACGTGTGAATAGAATTATTTTTATTATTTTTATGACTCCTTTGACCCAAAAAGAAAGTCCGAGTTTAAAGTATTTGCTTTTTGACTTGGCAAGCGAAACTGCTTGTGTGGAGCTGTTCAACAGTAGTGGTATGCTTAAGATTATATAGGAAATTGCAGAAAAGATTTTTATTTTATTTAATGTGAGAGAAATGGAAATCTTTCAGAAGAATGGGAAATGGGAATAGTGAATAAATGTTAGTGTAATTAATACTAGTATAGCCACAAAGAAATTTTGAAGAAAGACCGAGACCTGTAGACAGACTGAGAAATGGTCCGGGTCCGATGGGACTTTGAAATGGTCTTCGGTTATTATATGTTTGGTCTAGGTATGCATGAAGGTCGAGTCAGATATAATAACATAAAACCAGAGTATCGGGTTAGGTCGGGTAGTTAGTCTGGTTCTGAAATTCTGGCTGGTGTTTCTTATTAAGGTGTATCGATCAGGGAATTCAGGTCAATGCTGGCCATTTCTTGCAGAATGCGTATGGAATTGGTAAATTGTACTTCAGTCAAGGTCACAAAAACCAATGGCGATGGCGACTTATTATCTATTTCGCAGAAATGGTTCCTTCCAAAGAACCATTTCTGTTTTTGCCCGGCTACTATTCATTTGCTGGCTACCTTGTTGTTGATTTCATAGTAAAAAAATTAAGTAAAATGTAATTACTTTTATGGTATGATTCTACAATAGATGCACCGCCGGGTTGTGGCTTTTAATTATTCTTTGGGGAGACATTTCTACCTAATTGGATTAGTATGGGCAATGCTGACTAAAAACGAAGTTTGGTACAAGTGCAAGTTCATAAAATGAAATGGTGGTAGAGAAAGGTCGCGAAATAATTTTAGTTTCTCCAATGTTTTTAAATTTAAAACCTTGCTTTTCCCTAAAGCCATATTGAGTTGTAAGAAGAGATTAAGTTTTGCAAAATAAAAGCTGGTTTCATGCAACTTACTGAAGTCAGCAGTCGTTATTTGTATTGTTATATTTCCAAGGATTTGCTTCAAATGCTTCAGCAGACTTTATGCATACTGTTTATGAGACTGTTTGCAAATTTTCTAATGGCTGAGGTAGGTATTACATAACTTATCTAGTTTAGTCTGGTATAGTGTGGAAATCGGTAGAGTTAGTTTGAAGGGGTTTTAATTGTACATTAAATATGAAACGGAAATGCTGTACTTAAGATTCAGAGAGTAATGAGAGTGTTTAGTTTACACTGGAGATATGAGTAGAGATGATTTTAATTAGATTTATTATTTTAAAATGGTTTGAGACATAATATTATTTTTATACGCTTCATGTCTTTGAAATATAATACTGATGCAGTGTAATATACTATATAAGCATTTATATTCAAAGACTACCGTGTGATGTCATTTGATAGGTTTATTGCAGCATTGCAGTGTTTGCCATTTGTACTTTGCACAATAGGTTTTATGCAAGTGTTCTTTGTAAATAAGTAATCAAACGGTATTATTTCTCTTATATGTTAATTTTGCATTTAAAATGACATTTAATACGGAAAGTTCATTTAGGAATGAAATTAATCAAGGGGTTCGAGTGAAGTGACTAATTAACTTATTATTATTCTGTAAAGTTGGCAAGTGCAATTGAAAATTGAAGAGTAATTGAGTTAAATGAAAACTAATTTTTTATATTTTTAAATTGATTGCAGGACCTTGTAAAGTCCCACCTGATGTTTGCCGTTCGAGAGGAAGTAGAAGTGCTTAAAGAGAAAATAGCTGAATTGATGGAACGAATCAGTCAATTGGAATATGAGAACACAATCCTGAGAGCAAATGCGACACAGGAGACCTTAGCCCTACTACAGAAAGGAGGGCCACATCCGCCTGGTGGGAATGCAAACCCACCTAACAATGGGTCGTAATAGGCTTCATTTTAAAATATTTCAATCACTACTTCCATATGGTGAAAGGCTGCGTACTACTAATTATAGACTACTTACTACTACAAATCTACAAAACTACAAAAAATCTCCGCGGATTATCTACGAAGAAGACGAACGCTACTACTTAAACTACATTGAATATGGGAAGAAGACATCAAGAAGTTATATACGTTCGTTCAGCATAGATTCGACTAAGTCATGTCGAATGAAATCTTCAAAATTGAATTAGCTACAACAACTACAGCTATTTCTACTACTGATGTCAGTTTCATATACTATTGTTTTCCTCTGCATCGTTAAATATGCTTTTACTCTGCTGCTGATGATAAATTTTGACATACGGTGATGATGCCACTGAAGACTGCTGATCTTCTATATAAAATGTTATGTTGGCATAGCTGGCAAAAAGTCTGAAGAAGATAGTAGACAAGACTGGCTGGCGAAGTATTTGTCATGTATTTCGATGTTTCTACTCAAATTATAAAAGCAATGGTCAAGCAATTTCAACATCTTTCCATCGGATTTAGGAAAAAACGACATGGTTATAATAATATACAAATTACATGGTTATATGATATATGAATTTAGGCAGCGATAGTTTGTCGATAAGTTAATTAAGGTTATAAAAATAGCAAACGTTGCTTTTTGTAAGTGTTTTTAAATTTAGCTGATCTGTTACTATTAATTTTGTAGAGTTTGAAAACTCATTTGATGTAACGGAATAATTTTAACTTAGAACTATGAACTTCAATTTTGGTTTGTATGCTACTCTAATAATTAAGTGTTTTAGCTCAGCCTGGCATGTTTCAATTTTGATGTATGGGTCTAGTCAATTATTTATCTTTTTTAGATGAGTTTTTAAAAAGGTTGCTAATTTTGAATTTGTAAAGTTTTCCCATTAAATCAAATCGATCAGGAAAATCTTTGTCATTTAGCTATGATGCCTTTGAAAAAAATATCATTCGTAAAATATCCTTGAAGGTTTGATTGTTCAATGACTGGAAACTTTCACCGGTCCGTATGAATGATATTGTTGGTGTCGACAAGACCAATGAATAAAAGAAGTACCAATTTTATTTGAAATATGACATTATCGTCTAGAACTAAAATTTAACATGAAAGTCTTTAATCGAGCTTTTTTCAAGTACTAACAAATAAGAGATAATACTAAAAATCAGATGGAGCTCCACTCCCATTTTTAATGATATCCCAATATCAAATTAATAAAGCAGATACTAACCAATAAGTAAGAAATAATTATCAAATCGAAATGAAGGTTAAGATTGACATGGCTGCTTTTGTACTAAAGGTTGATTGAGATCTATATTAGAGTTTTTTGAGAATGACAAGCTCTTCAAATGTGAATAGAAAAGAGTGAATGTAATCGCTGCTCGGGATGAAACTATTTTATTTATAAGGAGTAAGGAATTTGATCACGCTAGCTGTGGAAATCGCATTTCTTTGATGTTGTAAAACTGATGATAAAATTGAAGGTGAAAAATATGACTACTTACTTCTGATCTGTGATTCCAATATAGAGAATATTGTAAGCAATTTAGTGAATCGTGTAGGCTAAAACATGTCGCTTAATAAATAGTAATGTAAACATTAGGTAATTAATTAATTATTCCTCATTTAACTCCGCCGTTCAGTTTAATTAAGTCGTCAGTGTCTCTTTGACTCTTTTAGCGAAAGCGAATGCTTGGAAAATAAATCGTGTAGGATTTTTATCATAATCATATTAATTACAAAAAAGGTTGTTTTCAGTCAAACTTTGTTCTGTGTGATGATATGCATATAATAATCAGCTAGGAATGCGTCTATTTAATCTATGCGATTTTAATTGTTTGGTGATTTTGAAATCATGCTATTACAATTACATATTACATGTCATTTTAAAATTTGGTTGAGAAAGTAAAAGAAACAAATCCAATATAATAAAAGACTCCATAATTACAAGAACAGAGCTATTATAACATTACTGTAAAAATTGAATTGTTTCACTAAATTGAACTGTATCCCATAAGGTCTCAAGATCAAGCTTTCGGTGTTTGCCTTAAAAATTAGATTTACATTTAAAAACTCGCCATAATTATTTCGAATGTGCTTTTTTTATTACGACTATAATCAGTATTATAATATGATAAGACAATTTATTATAGTCAACTCAATTAATGTCTGCATCATAGGAATAAGATGAAGTTTCTATTAAATTGAAATTTAGTGTAGACTTTATGATGATCTTTAATATGATGTGGTAAAAATTAATGTGCTTATGTCTTCAAAGTTAAGGAAAAATAATATTTGCCGCGTTACAAATATTATTATTAAATTGAAAAGGAAAGTGACTTCAGCCCCACTCTAAGCTATGTGAATTGTGAAAAGTTAATACATGCTAAATTTAGCTATATAATTATGTAATAATGATTTTGCAGTCTGTATATAGTGGAAATTGGAAAGAAACATTTGATAATTCTTGTCAGCGAGCCGTAATTTCAGTTTAATTGGAAATCGTTTTGTTGAAAAATAATTTCGCACATTCTATATAAAACATAACTATACTTTGGTTAGAGAATATATAGAGAGTAAAGTAATAAGGATCCTTTTACTCTTTATCCAATGTATGAATATATAAATATGTAATTTCAACAAACAACAATGCAAGTACGATAAATGATGATGCACTACTCAGTTTTGATAAATAGGAAGAAAAAAATCTTTTGAGAATTGCTAGAACTATTAATTATTTTTAATTTATGTTCAGTAGATTGTAAGTGTAAAAGTAAAAGATTTAAAATGAGTTTATCGATAGCAATTAGCATGGTGATTTGATTGATTTTCATTTTTGTTCGATATAGAATGTGTTGGTCGCGAAAACTAACAATACATCGGAATAATGAATACATATGTAAGTCTGGCTGAGTTGTTATTATTGCTACTGGTAAGGAGATTTATTATTACATAAGAAACTTAATGATTTTCGTGTAATAAAGTAATTGTAATGTATGGATAAGTGTGTGATTATATCGAAACGATATGACGACGGGAAAAGTGTATGACTGATGATTTGTGACGGGGAAAAAAATTTTTCCCGAGCTGAAAAGACTGTTTATTATTATTTCCTATCTGTACTAATAAGCAGTAAATAAATTTTGCTATCAAAAAAATATGAAAACTACTTATTGGAATTCCAAAACTCCAATTGTGTTCGCGAAGAAGTAATTCGAGTTTTATTTCATTCAAAATCAAGTTGCATAAATGTTTTTTAGGATGTTAAAGATTCTTCCTAAAGTCATATAGGTTTTTGAAATTTTTTAAAGATTTTATAGCATTTTTGCAATTTTAAAATCTTTATTTTGGTTCAAGGCCAGTACACTTCCCCCAATCCCGGGAAACTACATCCCTACCTAAACCTAACACATTTCATCCCTACCTAAGTAGGGATGATCTTACATACTCTACCAAAAGTTTCGTTTGTTATTGCATATATTAAGTATCGTCAGATATTGAAAGCTCACGGTATCTGTTGATTCTACGACAAATATGCCTCGTGACATTAAAGGACGGAAGAATGCTCGAGTAAATCTTGGTCAACACTTTTTCTTCGTCCATTCTGTGCCAGAGATGTTTGGACGCTCAAATCCAGTTCATACTGACCTACACAAAGACAATGATGTTCATCCTGCAAATTTTTTAAATGGTGAAAAAGAAATGAGCAAAACACCGGATCCCAAATTGTCCAGGTTGGATATAGCTGAAGTGCAAACAATTGAACAGTTACCATCAAATAGCCAAAGCTTTAAATAAAACAACGGAACAAGTATCAGAATCAAATAATGATAGAGAAGACGTTTCAGACGTCTTTTCAATTCCGTCTGTGCCTATGGAGCAAATGTTATCTTGAAATAATGAAGACGAGTACTTTCAATCAAGTCTGGAAATGCAATTGATAATGACCTAGGGATTGTAGTGATACGCATTCTTCATGATTTCAATTATAACTTATGGTGTATGGAGAAAATAATCCAATTTAAATGCCGTTATCCTGAGGACTAATATATAGGATATATGATCAAATTTTGGATTTTCTGCGAAAAACGCTGAATATAATAAAAACTAGTTACAATACAAATATAATGTAAAAATATATTTATTGACATAATACAAATGACTGGAAAAGTGGAGTCGAATTTTCGTCCTTGATTTATCAGAAGCATTTTAAAGTCAAAGCGTGAGGATTTATTTTGCAAAAATGTCCATAAATTATGAAATTTGTAACTCAAACAAATACCAAAAATACATAGCTTCCGACTTTTTTAAAGTCCTCTCTTTGCCAATATTTTCATTCTTATATAGGTTTGCAATCTCCAATCCATTTTCATTCTCATTCATTTTTAATATGAATGAAGTAACGACTAACGAGCATGACAGGATTTCATGAATTTTTGTCGACTGAACACAGGCTAAGAAACATGCAGATAAAATACAAGACCGGAAGAATGTTCGTTATAATCTTGGTCGACATTTCTTTTTCGAACATTATGCGTCAGAGTGGCTTACAAGTACAAGTCCACAGGTTGATGTTGACCTAAACTAAACAAGGATGATTTAATGTCGTACTCTGAATCCTTTCAATTTTAAATGGTCGGGAAGGACGAGGGAAACCATTGAATGATTTCTAAAAGTGCAATTTGGGAATGGTTGAATTAGTGCCAATGAATTTTATAATTTTAAATAGCGAGTGTTTTGAGTGTTTTTCAATCACTGGAAGAATTGCCTTTATTCGCTTATAATGAATCACGTCAATTGGTCAATTCAGCAATTTTTAAAACAATGCCTTGCGGTTTTAACTGTAGATTTTGGAATAAAGTTATGACCAAGGTTAAATCAAGTTATAATTTAGGAATATATACAAGTATTCTTGTTGCGTAAAGATAAACCTTAAACGATTCATTTACTATTGAAAAACAATAAAGTTATTTTTAAATTATCGGAATATGTATTTATTGTTGAAAAAGTTTTAAATTTTGGAAATAATTCGACAAGTGGATTGAAAAAATTGTGATGAAGTTGGAATAGGCCGAAATTGGGGGTTTTGATTGATTTTGATTGAACATAATTTAGTTTGGACTCTCAATTCGCAGATAAGATCACCCGAGAGTTTATATGTAAACTTGGTCATTTTTAACTTTAACCATACTAAAAAATACACACTGATAAATAGCTTTTTTAGGCTGCAGTTAGCCTTTAGTTTTGACTCATATAATCAAATGTGTCTCTCCATCACTCAAATTGGTAATGAAAAAATTATTTAGCAGTTTGGAAAGCTAAATACATGGGTTTCTAAGTTTGCTTGTAGAGGAAGTATAATAGAGAAGTAACAAATTACCTTTTTATTTAGCAGTCTTACATAAGAATTATTAGCTCTTTTCCATCCAGCCAGACCCAACATATTAAGGTTTCTTCGAATTAACAATAATGCGCTCAATTTACATAGTTAAAATTTTAAAATGTTCCCGAATTTCCGAATTTCAGGTCCTGATTCTAAATCACCCGCATTACAGTAAAAACTAATTTTTTTGCAAAGTCCCAATTATGTCGTTTTTCTGTGGTAGGTCAAAATCCTTGATGTAAATTTAAATTTACAGAACCACATTAGAAAAAAATTGTATCATTCAAAATTGGTATAATTTGTGAAAAAATATATATTAGTGCAAAATTATTGAAATAGGTTTTGAATTGTCTGAGTAGTGAATATACAGGGCAATTGTTCGCGTGAGAAAAGTAATTTGCAAGTAATTCCACGCATTCAACATTCCAGCATATTTCCAAATCTGATACGATTAACGGTGAATGAATGGCATCAAACAAATAATTTGAGAGAACTTAAATTCACTTTAATCAATGTTTAACTCATTTCGTAACCCCAATTACACTAAAACTACTAAAGCATTTGAAACTCAAATATCTGTTTAAAATTATTTTACTTTATTTCTTTTGTTTAGCCTCAAAATTTTCATTTGTTAAAATTCAGTGAGCTTTAAAAATATTATCAGTAAAGGAGAGAAGACCCTTAAACAATCTATTGGGGAGTTTTTTATAAATCTTTAATTTAAAATTAATTTAAATTTACAAAAAAATATTTTCAAAAACTACGAGTTTCAAAATTCCATTTAAAAAATATGCATAAACTCACTAGTATAATTCTTTTAAATGTGTTTACCAAAATGCAATTTTTATACCTTACACCACTAGCAAGTTCCATTCCCTTTTCCCTTTCAGAAAGGATAGATACAACAACATTTCTCCGAAGATTGGATAAATGCTTAATCAAACGAGTGTGGGTGGTGTCACCACTTTCACCCATTGAAAAATTCAATGACAATTATCCAAATACGCCACCCTACCCGGACTTTCAATCTTCAACGATTAATTCAGCCATTATTGAATATCCATCTTTAGCAACAATTTCCAATCCTCCAACTCTTAACAATAGTTATTCCGATTTCCGGTTTTCACAATGCTTCGTTCTTCTTTACATCATCCAAGACAATGGTAATTCACACGTTTTGAAGTTATTTAGCAAAATAACAAACAAAGTGATGATGAATCGGTTGGACCCACACGTAATTCTTGTTCATTTCTCCGGAATAAATTATTCCGATCTCAGTAAAAAACCAAATAAGAAACAATTTCATAATTTAATCTTACATATTTCTCTTCAACTGACGTTTTCCGGAGTGTTATTAAATTCCTATCCAGACATCGGAGTCACACTTGCCTGTGCACATTGTGACAAATTTCCACACTATTTAAACATAAACCATTTAAATTCTGCAAGTTTTTTAAAGAATGTTCAACTTAGTTGGTGGAAGGCTCATCGGACATTAAAACAAAGTCCGATTTTAATATCTCCAAAATACTACCGTTTATTATCTCCTTTCGTCAATCAGAATCACCCCTTCTGTAGGATGGAAGTATGGGAGAAATTTCTAGACGTGGACTTGTGCATCTATTCAACTTTTCAAAAACTGTTCAATAATTCCTACAGTAATTTAGGCTCTACCATGGGTGAAAAAAGGGTACGCAGCTATAGTCTCATACTGTCTGCAATCTTAACGTACATGTCTGCAGATTCCAAATCTCTTATGGTAATTTCAAGTGGAATTGAGATAATAAATTACAGAGCTTCAGTAGTCTACGAGTCTGATTTCAAAAGGGGAATGAAAGCGATGACCCAACCTTACGACACTTTAACATGGATTGGATTGATCTTAACGATTCCAATCCTGGCATTCGCATTAAAACTGTTTCTAAATAAATCTGCTTTGACCACCTTATTTGTGGCTGTTAGGGTTTTGGTTGACCAACCCGGCGGTCTATTTTATAATGAACAGAGAAAGATTCGAATTGCGATTGTCTATATGATCTGGGTCTGGGTGGCTTTAATACTGGGAGGGGCTTATAAGGGAATTATATTCTCAGTGCTTACAACCTCCTCAGCTCCGGAAGTTCCTAAAGATCTTCAATCACTTTTGGAAAGTGGACTTGAAATATTTACCACCAGAGTAAATTTTAAAATAGGACCGACGGGGATGCTCAGTTATAATGGGGTGTTGAAAGGTCTAATTTTAATGGAAATGGAGAGAGGAAACTCAAATTTGAATTATGAAAAGCTTAGGGAGGTTTTGATTTCCACGAGTCAATCCGACCTGGTTTATGGACTTCGTATAGGGAAAGAAATTAAAACGGATGTGGTGGGGGTTGAGTTAAAGGTTCCCTCAATGTTTGCAGTGCTTGACCCGGATGACAATCATGATATTAATCGATTAGTATTTTCAAAGTTGTCTAATCGATTAATCACGGCACAAACGTGGAGACTGGATAATTTCTACGAGATCAAAGTTTGGCTCGGAAGTCGAAATTATGTTGGGGAGTTATTTGGAACATTTCTTATGCGACTTGGGGAGTCTGGATTGCACCGGAAATGGTCACAGAGTCAAAGAAAATCCTTTAAATATGGGATGTTTGATTTCATTAAGAAAGGAAATAATTTAAGTGCTTTGAGAGTGGAGGATGAAGGTCGAAGGGCAATTGCTACTGGAATTCTTCTTGATTTGGATGAAAATGGGGACAAGAAGGAAGCTGAACCTTTGACATTTCTTCATTTGGAATTTATTTTTATTAATTGTGTTATTATTTTTAGTGCAGCTTTTGTGACCTTTATTTTTGAAAATGAAGCTCGTGCAACATTGATGTTTGGTTTTTGCTATGAGAATGCTAAAAGGAGGTCTTGGAGCCATGGATGGGATAATGAATTAATTTGGTAATTTAAATTATTAATGAATTAAAAATTTCCGAGTAATTTAAAATCTAATTAATAATTAATTAAAAATGTCAAATTAATTCAGAATTCAATTATTAATTAATTAAAGAGGTCGATTAATTCATATTTCAATTATTAATTAATTGAAGAGGTCAATTAATTCATATTTCAATTATTAATTAATTAAACCTTGTAAATAATTGATAATTTAATTAATAATTGGTAATTTATAGGAATTAATTATTAATGGTTAATTTAAT
>JAQFZZ010000224.1:0-24563 GCA_034696405.1 Isotoma caerulea | reverse complement strand
CTCTCACTTAAATTAAAACTATATAGCGAGTAAATCTCTTAAAACGAACAACTATATTTAAAAGTTATGATATGAATAAATTAACGCACGTTTTTAACTAAACACTTTTCACCATTAAAAGTTGTTCAAATAGCGATTTTAATAAATATAAAAGAGTCACACATAACAATAATAAGAAGACAGAGCTTACGAGGTTCGTTTCCTTACTTTTTGCTTGTTTTCTTCTTCTTTTTTAACTCTTCTTCTCTCACAACTCTTTTGTCCTTTGGCTCCCTTCTCAACATCAACTAAAAGCTCGACTAATGGTTCAAATGGTTCAAAGCTAAACTTGCAGCTTGAGCAAGAATGAGTAGTAGTGGAGTGGAGTAGGTTGTGTAGGTTTACCTAAAGCTAAAAACAGCGAGAAAAAACACTGTAAATCCGCTCACTCCCTTTTCACGAGAGAGAGAGCCAAACGACAATCTACTCACAAAGTTTCTATCTATTCCCAGGGCCGTATTCAATCAGCGTATGTTATACCTTTTTAATGCCTTATGCATGTAGACGCTTCGGTTTAAAATACCTTTTTTCGCTTACAAACCAACTTTTTTTGACTACAAGAAAAATTATTCACAAGTAAAAATTTAAGACAAGACCTCTCTTTCATTCTGACAGTTCCATTTTTGGAATCTCTTGAAGAATGAACTGATCTTATAAGAAAATTTATTTCATTTTCATGAACAATGATGATAGTGATTATTTTTCAGGAATTTCAGTTTGAAATATTTATTAATCAATAATTAATCACTGCTACATGTTTAACACTTAATGCTAGTTTTTACCAAATTAAATGAAAGGTATAATTTAAAACTATGATTAGTGGGAATTATAATTTGAAGCCGGCTAGCACTGAAGTTTGTATTTTTAACAAAATTGATGAACCTTTGTTTGAAACATTTTAACAGTTTTCTACAACTAGAAGAATTAAACATATTACGCTTTTGACATTGACATTTTGCCAGATAAGATAGGACTTGAAAAATGGAACATTATACACAGAGATACGTTACATTTACATTACTACTGACGGTTAAGTTTTTAAATTTTACGCACGAAGGTTTTGAAACCTTTCTTTGATATTTCTTCAATTCTAAGCTCTAGTATTACGGATCCTTCACAGTTTTATATACAATATAAAAACAAATGAATGAACTCAAGCGTCATCTTATACAAATATAAATAGATTAAGCAACAATTTTGAATTATTCATTTCTCAATCCACACTCGAACTCATATGTAACTAATAAAGAGATACCGTGGGTAAAAGATGATAAGAATAACAAGAAATAACAAAATAAATTGACACTTGATCAAAACAGTTTTTTATCCAGTATCCAAATTTTAGGAACATATTGATATCGATTTCGACTAAACTAAACTTTATACATTTAGGAAAATTGTTGTATCGCTTCGCTACACTATACTAATACATTGGATAAGACTGAAACTAAAGATAAGCCGAACATTTGATTTGGAATGGAAAAACTTGCAAACTACAACTCATCGAATTATATTACACAGAAATAATATGCATGCACTGTTTCAATTCTGAACAAATATTTACCTAGGATGCTTCCGTCTTCAAAGGCGTTTAAAGGTCAGGGATGATGAAGAAGATGTGATAAGAATAATATAATATATAAGAATTAAATATGATGGGAAAACATTAAATATTCAATATGGCCTAGTTAACTAACCATTTTTGTTTGACCGTAGTTAAATAGAAACACGAAACGTGCCGTGTTAATTATCTAATCCATACATTTTTCACACATCTTAACGACGTCGGCGATCCCTTGACCTAGACCGTGATTTTTTTCTGTCTCTTCCACTTCCACGATCGCGTCGGCTTCTGTCACGTGAGGAATCTCGTCTGTTCCTTCTATCTCTTGAAGATTCCCTTCGTCGCCTATCCCTAGAGCTGGAAGAACCTCTGCGACTTTTATCTCTAGACGAACTCCTTCTATGCGTCTGACTCTTACTCTTAGATGAGTCTCTTCGTCTTCTGTCCCGACGAGACCTGGACCCAGATCTTGACCTTGATTTAGACTTGGAAGAACTTTTCTTCCCTCTGCGTTTTGAGCTTCTATCACTACTGTGATCCAGTCTTGATCGCTTGTTTTTAGGCGAACTTTCTTCACCATCTTCTTTATCCCTGTCGTTTTCTTGATCAGCATGACTATAACTTTCACTTACAATTTCCTTTCGTTTTTCCTTCTCATCATCACCACTGCTTTCTTCCCAATCTTGTAATCGCTTTTTGAGAAGCTCTCTTCTCAAGCGTAGCTCAGTAAGCAAATCTTCATCTTTGTCGGAAGTATTATCCTCTTTCTCCTCGTCCTTGACTGAATCGTCTTTTTCATCTTCAGACGAAGATTTAGTCGGTGCAACAATTGTTGCAGGAGGAGCAGCGGAGTCTTCATTTGTTCGGTATAAATGTGCATAATATACAACTCCATCTCCAGCAGCTTGAATTTGGGAGTTTAATAATTCTTCTACAATTCTGGCAGACTCTTCAATAACGGGAGGCTTGTTAGCTTCATTGGTAGTACTGGATTCAGCCTTTCTAACTTCTTCAAAAACGTCTCGTTCCATCGATTTCTCTTTAGTCTGCGCTTCATGTCTACGTCGCCTTTCATCCTGACGACGCTTTAGCTCGTCATCTCGCTCTCGTTTACGTTTCTCCCTTTCCTAAAATACACAGATTCGCTTTACTTAATACACACAATTCAAATTCGAACGTATGTTCATTCAAGTGTGAACCTCCGCTTAAAACACCTACCTCAAACTCCTTCATGGAAATAGTCTTGCGTGTTTCAGCTTTCCAATGGGGCGGCGTTTTACTCCTAGATCTACTGCTTACCCGAGGATAGCACTAATTTTTAAAAAAGACATATTATTAGCGAAATTTTCAACTTTGCATATATAAAGAGAAAGTGATATTAAAACGCACGACTCGTCCTCGTCCTTTTATTTTACGTCCAGAATTATCCATTTGATTATTTCCTCCGTATCGTGGTCGTTCCCTTAAATCCCTCTCCGGCCTGTCCCTACGACTTCTCCCCCGACTGCGAGAACGTGAGCGAGTTACACTTTTCCGTTCCCTCTTTTTGTGTTTTTCGTCTTTCTCACCCTTATCCTTTTCTTTCTCTTTATCTTTTTCGGACTCCTTTGCTCGCATAAGGAATCGGTTTGGAGGATCTTTTGGAATTTCATCAGGGTCGATGCTACTTATGGGGGCGAACGGATGCATCACCTCTCTTTTTTATTAGAAAGAAAAGCTTTTTAAGTATTTTTCAATTCTCAAACATTTTCAAAACAATTGCTTTCAACAGGAATTCCAAATTATTTACTTATTTTCTTCGCCGTCATTACTCTCTGATGGCTTCTTTTTTCGTTTCCCTTCAGTCTCGCTATCTGAGCTTCCTGAAATTTCTCCAGATGACCGGTCTTCATCATCTTTGCTGTCAGATAACTTCCGTTCTTTCTTTTTCTTGTCTTTCTTGGGCTTTTTCTCTGTTCATTATTTAAAAAGTTTATGAACATACGATTTACTCTTGAAATTGAATATTAATTTTCAAAAAAACAAACCTTTCTTTTTCTTAATAAGAACCAACTCCCCGCAGTTTGCAATACGAACATCAGATAACGGTCTTGTTTTCCTGTCCACAGGCAAGCCTTCAATTTGCTTGATAATAGCTTGACCACTTATTACGCGACCAAACACCACGTGGATACTATAAAAAAGACCAATGAAACGATGAAACATATACAATTATATAATTTTTAAAAGTATTTTTAAAGTCACAGCTTACCCATTCAAGTGTGGAGCAGCCTGGGTAAGTCTATTTAAGAGGAAGAGAGAAAACACATCGGGTTAAAGATAAAGTTCATCATCACTCACATCACAATCAAAGACTGAAACCCAACTTTCATCTCTTTCTCTCGCTAAATTGGAGGGTCAGATACAAAAAATATCCAAGCTAGATTAGTCTAGAGTAACCTGTACCTTTCCAGGAACCAGAAGTATCTTCCTTCATTCAGTCGTTTCTAAACCTTAAGCTTGTAAACAATTTCTGACAAAAATTCGAAGCTATCAACGTTTAAATTTAGAAAATACGGGTGATAAATTTCAACCCCTTTGTATAATTACCCCCGTCGCTGTCTCGTTCGAGACGTTAGTGAACAACATCTTAACTTACATGAAGAACTGTGAGCCATTAGTATTGGGTCCGCGATTCGCCATGGATAATAAATAAGGCTGGTCATGTTTCACCTGCAAGTTCTCATCTAGTTAAAAAATTAATTTAATTAAATATTAACTCTCTTTGCGGTTTTCCCAAATCTTAACATCCTTATAGAACTAATTAACAAATAACAAACCTTCAAAGGTTCCTCCATAAATTGATTCCCCTCCAGTCCCATTAAAATTACTGAAGTCACCCCCTTGAATCCTGCCAAAATGTACATTCAATTTAATAAATTGCGAAACAAAAATCCGGAATCAAACACACAATCAACGACACTATCAACTGCAAATGAAATGTCAATGTGTATAATTCTTGTCCTTACATAAAATCCTTAATAACTCGATGAAAAACGGTCCCTTTGTAGTGCAACGGTTTAACAGTTGTCTTTCCAACTCCAGCTTCTCCAGTACAAAGTTGTCGGAAATTTTCCGTAGTTTTTGGACACTCGTTGGAGAAAAGTTCGAAGACAACTCGGCCGGCGCTAACCCCTCCTATCTCTACGTCAAAATAACATCGAGGGAGGACAACTTCAGCCCCAGCAGCCGACGCTGTCACGGAAGTGGATTCATTTCCCGACTCTCCTTCGCCTCCCATAATGGTCATTGCTTTCAAACTATTGACCACAGAATAGAAAAATTAGATTCACTTTACTGAATCTAACTATCACTGTCACGTCACTGTACCCTGTACCTTATTTATGGTTTTTTATGAATGTGTGGAATGTGATTGTGATTTGATTGCAAATTACAATTCACAATTGTGCAATGCAAAATGCAAAGCTGCAATCTGCAATTTTAACTTTCTAATTCCTTACGAAAAGAGTTAATAACACGAACTGTTTTTAGTTCTTGTCCTAATTCCTAAAACTCTAACTCCCCAATTATGAATTACAAGATTCCAAATTCCATACTAAAACCTCATCACTTTAATAATACCAGCCAGCCCTATCCGCTATCCTATCCCAAAATAAACCGCCGCCACACACTCAATATTTTAGGATTTTCCGCTAGGGAAGTTATAGGAAGATCAGACTACCCCAGATCCTCAAAGGATTTATAGTTGCACAGAGTTGCAGGATAACACAACATCTTTAGAAAGCTGTTTGTGTTTTCTATTATCTCAAATATTCAGCATTCAGCCCTTCCTTGGGCCTTGAACTTTTCAATAACGCTGAAATTCCCGAGTCAAAACGTCAATGTTCTGTGATCATAACTATGAACTTGTTTTGTAATAAATTGGAATGCATTTACAGAACATTTTATTATGTATTCAAAGCTCCAAAAACGTTGAACTTTATTGTTTCAAATCGTAGAATTACAATTAAGTCTAAAACGTAGATTAATTGCCATTAGAAAACGTCAGGATAGTAGGCTGAAGAAAAATCACAATACATCAACTTATTAGTTGATTAACAATCATTAAGCAAGAAAGCAATCATACAACACTGCGACTACATTCTTACGTTATCTTATCATCTATACTGACTGAAAAAGCACTCGCTGCTGGCGCATTAATATATTCATTTTTACATAATAGTCTAGTGATTGACAAAATACGAAGACAAACACTTAACTTACAAAGTATTCAAAAATGAATTTTATAAAATCCTGCGAAGATTTAGATTTCAGGCCATCATGCAAAGCCTAAAACCAAGAAAACCTATCTAACTTTAAAATCTAATTCCATGTTGAGTCATTACTGGGGCATCGACTGGAGGCATCGTCGTTAGGGGTCCAAATAGAGCGGAAAATATCACTTGTATGGTTATTTCCATTCCCAGAACCAAGAGTCTGTGACATTGACAAAGTTGGGCTTGGGCTCAAATCAATATCTGATTGTCCATTTGATCGAAATATGCTTGTCAGGGCTACATTTCTTCGGCTGGGTGCTATGTTGGAAACCATGGGGGAAGTTTTTGTTGTTTCGATAAAATAAGTCCCGTCGTATCCAATGAAATTCAAGCCTGATGTGTTCCAATCCGAGAGTTTTATCGCTGCTTGAACTAACCGATTTATTCGAATTTTTGGAGTTTTAGGATTGTTTTCGTCCAAAAGAGATCCTCCAGATGATCTAATGAGTATAATTATTATGTGTTTATGAAAAGACTGATTTTTTAAAAATTAGTTAAAAAGTGATTACAAGGTTGCATTTACTACCTCATGGACGAGTAATCCAACGGGAGAAATCCTATCAGTCTCTTTTCCTCAGGCAAAATAAAATTATTGTTGAGATCTTCATCAGCCTGCTGATTGTACAATTTAATCTGATTCAAAACTTTGACAAGAGTTCCCGTGTGAGCCTTATCTCGAAGAAAATTTAGCTGCTTAACTGACTTTTCGCTCTGTTGCAGTCGGACCAGCCAATCTACAAGAATCTTAACTGGAAAATTTTAAAAAATCATGTTACCATACATTTTCTTACTTCGCTGTTTTGATAAGATACATAAGTTATGAATATCATATAAAATCAATAAATCAGTCCTCACGGTAGGGAATGCAAAGGAATCGTTTGTCAATGGTACTATTATTTCCTCGAGAGGGATTGAAATCTTGAAGGTCTCCAATACCGAACAGTCCAATCGTAGCAATAAGAAGGGAATTGAGGATTCCAGCAATGATTTCTAAAGTGAATTCATCATTTGAAGATTTACAGTCATTTGGGATTCTCCACTGAGCCCAAAGGGCGATGACGATCATTTGAAACAAAATGCTCGGCTTGATTTGCTGATTAGTGACAAGAGGGCTGAGCAACGGTGCCATATTATAGGATCCAGTCTGCGGTGGCTCATTCTTTCCAAGCGTTGAGGCAACATTGAGCAAAAATTGGCGAACAAAATCATGATACTTACTGCCATTTGGAGGTGTACTATGGATATTCATTAAAATTAAAGTATATTAGAACAATTATTGTTGCTTTATGACAACATGACTTTGACCCCAAAAAATGCTTAATTATTCCATTAAATGCAAGTTCTTACGCTTTAATTTTGTTCGCAAGTGTGTCAAAAGCGTGAGCCTGCAAGTGAGGAGTACTCACGGAAAGTCCACGAGCAAAATAGTAGAAGCTAGAGAGACAGTTGTTTATCATCGTGTGTTCTTCACTTGTGGTAATCAATTGTTGCGTGATGCCCATTTGGTAAAAGGGGTACCCATTAGAAGGGCATACAGCTGATGATTTCTCGTACCTTCAATCAAATACAAAAAATCACATTAATCTTTTTTACTAGCGAGATAAGATGGATTTTATTTCTATTTTATTTTATAATAATTTGGCTTACATCTTAAGAGCTTCAGGAAAGCTTCCACGATAACGCAATAAATCGCCAACATGAAGCAAGCTATTTTGAATTATGTAGTACACAGAAGCCTTTGACGGGCTAACCAACGGACTTTGGGATGTTTTCGTGCAATACAACTTGTTCGTGGCTGTTGTATTTCTGTAAAATCATATAACAGACATATAATGATTATGATTATAGTATTGAATAATACTAATACTTGATGATTATTAATTTTAATAATAATATAAAAATTGGCAGCAACTTGAACGCAAATTTTAATTAATAATTTGAAAACATTGACGAAAGGTAAATTGTCATTACGTGATGAAAGAAATGTCAAAATGAATTCCAATGTCTTGGATAAGCCCCAAAAAGAATCCGACCCCAGCTTCAATCATCATATGAAACAAGTTTTTATCAGTTCGACCAAATCGTGTCAAAGGGGTTTTGAAACAGTCATTCCATAATCCATCTTCGAGTTTATGTCTCAACGCTTGATCCAAATTCGTTATCAAAAGCTTTTTGTACATTGGCTAGAAAACAAAATCAAAACGTTGGACACACAATTTTTTGTTTATTAAAATAACCACACTATACAAAATCAAAAGCAAAAGCAAGAAAATTGGTTTACCTGCAGCTGGGTGCTTATCGACAGAATTGCATCATTTGTAAGCGGCACGATTGGTTCATTCAACTTCATACGAAGGTCATCTAGAAGCTTTCTGGAAGTCAAAAACAGAAATTTATAGAGCTATGGTGTGAGTATGTTACTGTGATGTTACTTAAATGTTAAATTGTTACTTTTAATTTAAGACACAAATTCAATCAAGACTTACAGGTTGACATTCATAACATGCGTCGCGTACTCCTGATACGACGTCATCTTAATATAAGCAGGTAGTAAACTTAAACCTCGATCTTGATTTTATCTCGACTTAGTATGAGAAGTTTGGCCTTGATCTTTTTAGTTCCTTAACTTGAAATTTTTACTTTGTACCAGGAGGTCATTAAAAGCGCTAAACAGTTTAGTCGTAATCGCTCAATGACCTATCGGATTAATCCGATGTGATATGAAGGTTTTGGATCTGACGCACCACAACACACAATACACAATACAGAATCAAGTTTTGAATTTGAAAGTTTACAATTTTTTCACTAAGTTAGTTATGAGTTGTAAGTTGTGTTGGACTTGGGTCTGGGTTGGTCGTTGGTCACAGGTGACAGACTTCTGTTCACGCTTGCTGAAAGCTATTTCGTACTTTAGTCAGATAATTGTGAATTGACTAATTCCAAATTCATAATGGTGAGAAGAATCTCTTCAGCTGTCAGCCTAAAAACAAAAATGAGAACAAATCATGAATCATGAATCAACATTACACACAAAACGACACAACACTGAACAAGTGAACACTTGAACACTGAAAATCTATTTTAAAGATATTTTACAACATATACAAGCACAATACACAATCTATGATCTACATTTGACATTGAAATTAGCTTAAATGATGTGAAATGATGAATAGTAATTAAGAACATTCATACCTTTGTACCTTGCTCAGTTCACACTCACAGTTTCATAGTCCAACTTTGAGCTTCAAATAAATATTGACCAACAGATAATTTTATATGACTAAATAATTAATTAATTACAATTTTTTAAAAGCTTTGTTTGGTTACGTCTTGTCACGAACAAACAATCACAAACTAAATTAGACTAGGAATAGGTTGCCTCTCCCTCCCTTTCGTATTATGCACCGAACAAAAGGAGACTGCTCTTGCTCTTTCTTCTTTTTGCACTTTCTCGAATGCTCTCTTCACTCTTCCCTTGGTCTCTTTAAAACCGCGGTCAATTCTATCATAAAATGTTGTCTCTGTATTCCCCATCATTTAGACAATTTCCTGACTGTTTTGCAAATAAAAGACAAAATATAATCAAGACACAAGACATTTCACCTTATTATATATTTCTATGCAAGACATCTTGCTTGCATTATGCATTTAATGATGGGCTCAGGTATGACGAGATGACATAACACATCGATAAGTAGGAAAATGCAAGCAAGTATGATGTATTGGAATTAATGCCCATAAACCGTAAAACCCATTTGAAATTGCTTTTTTGAGTTAAATTTACATTATACTACCCATCATTGTGTACAACGGAATCGCCAAATAAACGCGAGAGTACAACTTCTGATAATTCATATTCGACCAAATTCGCTGATCGACATTTATTTTTAATCAGATCGCATCCGACACTTAAGTATTATTTTTAAAGAAATTTATGTATCTAAGAAAAACATTAACATACATAGTAATACAGTAAGTAGTAGAGAGATATTTATAAATTGCATAATCATATCGTGTATATGTACATTATTTACTATAAAATGTACAGACCGAAGTACAAGACGACTAACACAACATTTTTAATTCAATTTTGAATTGCTTACTATATTTAATTAGTTGATTTGAGGAAGTTCATAGTTCATGGTAGTTAGGTTTTTCATGTTTAATTGTTAATTTTACTTTGTAGCTGCTTTTACCTAATTTGATGCTAATGCTATTTCAACAGTTTTACTCTTCACATTGCCTATCATTGGCATTACTATAGTATATAAGATGCTGTTAACTTCATAAAAAAAGTACGAAGATGTGGATTAATTCATTAAATAATTATATAATATAAGACTTAAAAGACTCAAGAGATCAAAGGAAAGAGTTTAAATACTACTAGTTAAAAAGAATCTAATTTTGAAAAACATATCGACAATTATTGTGGTCTACAATACTTGCGTTTTCGCGACATCGATTTAAAAGAACGTTTTCTTAGAACCTAACCCACTGAACACTTCAGTTTTTGGGTACGAACACAATTTATTTCAGTCTCGTCAAGCATACTTTAACAGCGTTGGAGGTGGACAGCCACTGCTATTATCGTCTTCCTCTGAATCCACGTAATTCGATCTTCTAGGGGAATCTTCTCTATGTAAAATCGGTATATCGGGATCTTCTATATCGACGTCTATCAGCACGCAGGAAGATGAACCAGGATTCGGACTTTCGTCCTTGTCCCTTATTTTAATCCTGGTTTGGTCAAGGCTTGAAATACATAAAGAATCCTTACATGCTGAATTGGATAACGTAAACGTTGGCATTGGGTTCGTATCATTTTCCACATCCCGGTAGTTCGTTTTGTCTGTAAGGCTAAGTACGACTCCCGTGCTATCTTCTTCAACAGTATCACTTCCCATTTTACATTCCTCTCCGACATCATTTGCTGTATTATGGTCTTCAGTTTTATCAGTAATCCGAGGCATGGCCTCTATGACATCTTCTACAAGAAGTCTGTTTTCCAATATGATTTCCTCCATCATATTTTCTTCATCTTGATCATGACTTTTTTCGGTAATACAAGATACAACATCTTCTACAATTGGACCATTTTCGATTGGGATGTCCTTCGTCACATTGTATTCTACATCCTGATCTTTAGCTTTTTCTGTAAAAAGTGGTACGACATTAATGACTTCATCAACAACATCGTCTTCCTTCGTAATTTTTTTCACGTGATCTTCCATATCCCGATCTTTAGCTTCGTCAGTAACTTGATGCATGATTTCCATTTCTGCCATTATGTCTTCTACAAAACGATCTTTTTCTAATGTGGTTTCCTTCACATTATTATCCTCCACATCACGGTCTTTAGTGTCGTCGATACATTGTGGTATTACCTCCATGACACCTTCTACAAATGTACTTTCCTGTTCCTCTCTCACACTCACATCATCTTCAACATCCTTATCTTTAGTTATGATAATAATCTGAGGTGTGACCTCTGTGAAATTTTCTATGATTGTGCATTCCTTTCTCACATCTTCTTCAACATTGCTATCTCCAGTTTTGTCATTGACAAGAGGTGCGGCCTCCATAATATCCTCTACATTAGTGCCTGCCTCTCTCACATCACCTTCAACATCCATTTCTATCGATACCACCTCCCTCACATCATCTTCTAATTCTTTGTCATTGGTGCTGTTGGTAATCCGAGGTCTGGCCTCCATAACATCAACATCATCGATTTCCATCGTGACTTCCTCTCCCACAGATGTGTCACTGTGTGTTTGCACGTTATGATTATTAGATTCAATATCAGTTTGCATATTTGTTTGGAATAATATTGGCTCACTAACGTTCTCCCCAATCGAATGATTAAAAACAGTTTCTGCATTAGAAAACACGGCTGGATTAGACGAGTCACACAGTCCTTGTGATGTAAGTTCATCGTCACTAATACTAGTATGACTAAGGCCGAGGATAAATTCTTCTTCTTCATTACCACCGCCTACGTTTGTTTGCAGGACGTCGCAAATAGATGCACTATTAATGTTTAAATAACTATCATTTCCAGACGAAGGATGTGTCACATTGAATTCTAGAGGGTGGGGCCTGCTAAAAAACTGAGTTTGCATTCCTATATGACTATTATTATAATATTCAAAACTTTGTGGCATGTTCATTAAATCTTCACTTCCACTAACTTGATATTCACTTAAGGGTGTAGGTATATTAGAAATTAAATTGCAGTTGTTCAGATATTCAGGGTCCATTGAAATCACAGGCGGACCACAGTTAAATCTTCTGTCCCTCTGAGGTATTTCCGATTCATGATCTGTTTCTGAATCATCAGTTATTTCAATAATTTCGGGATCTTTAGGCTTAGGCGGGTCGTTAGCTAATGGGTCTTTGGTAGGGCAGGCACGAGAAACTTTTTTTGGTGTTCCTGGCTGATGAGTTGACAAACTACTAGCTTTCCTTTTAACTGACTTATCACCGTTACTTATTCGATTACCATTTTTAGGTTGTACATTTACAATTTGGTTGCAAACATCTTTTGGATTAGGAGTAATGGAAACAGGAAGACATATGGAAGGTACAGACAACGAGGTAGGGCTCACAGACTTATGCACATTGTTTGCTTTTTGAATCAATATTTCGTCATTTTTATCAACTGGTACCACATCACCTTCAAAATCGCAATCGCTTCCATCAGTGAGATCACTGTCTGGCACGTATTCTGAATCACTCCGACTCTCAGACTCGTCATCATCGTCGCTGCTGCCTGAAGATTGATCATGTAATATTCGACGATTATTTTTTTTCTTTTTTGGTTTCTTTACAGGTCTTGCAGCTTGACGGTTTTTGATTCCAGCCCGTTGTGCTGTTCTTTTGCGAGCAACTGAGTTCAATTTTCTTACCGTACCAAGTTTGATTTCTACAGGTTTTAAACAGTTGCTGTCAGATTCTATTGATGTGACGTCTTTATCTTGTTTCTCTTGCACTTCGCTATTCTTCGTGATTTTCTCTGGTAGAAGATTTTCCTTTTCTTTTAATGTAGTAGCTTTTATGAGATCTTTCTGTCCATCGAGTGCAGCAGAATCAACATCTAAAGGTTTCACGACATCTGGAGTTATCTTTCTCTTCTTGTTCGGGACCTCTTGAGTTGTGTTATTTTCAGCAGAATCAATTAATGGCTGATGAACATTGTTTTCAACTGGAACTTTTTCTATTATACCATTTTTAAAAGATAACCTTGTTCCAGAAGTTTTGACTTTGTCTTGAAGTCTACTTGACCGTTTCGTTTTTATTTGATTTGGATTTTCCTCGCATGACTTCATTTGATCCTGAACACGTTTTGGCTGTTTAACGAAATCAATACGGTCTATTCCTACACAGCACTTATAACGTAACTTTTGATCATCCAATTTATGTTTTGCTACTACATCAACTGCTTTAGGTTTCTGACTAGTATTTGCCATGATTCCGATTGAAACGTCACCATTTTTCACAGTGTCAGTATCCTCTTTGTTGTCAGCCAATATAAATTCTTGAGATACTGCATTTTCTTTTGTATTCTTTTCTTTATCAGTAACCGTACACTCTTGCGATTTATCATTTACTTTCGTAGCCTCTTTATTTATGAGACCAATGGATTCTGAAGATGCATTTACTCTGGTAGCCACTTCTTTTTCAGGAACAACAGCTTCTTGAGTAACGTTTCCTTTAGTAGCTTCTTCTTTTTCATTAACAAGAGCTTCTTGAGATACTTCTTTTTCAAGAACTACCGTTTCTTCAGTAACAGTTCCTTCAGTAGCCACTTCTTTATCGAGAACAATAGCATTGTGAGATAAATTTGCTTTGAAGGTGTCTTCATTCTTACGAACCATCGATGCTTCAGATGATTCATTTTCCTTAAGGCCTTCTATAGCAAAAATGACATATGTAACGCACATCTTATAAGAACAATTAACAATTCTTACGCAAATGTATCAACGATAAATTAAATTCATACCTCGGTCAACTGCAACTATCCGTCCTTCCGATGCAGCTTCCTGCATATTTTTATTTGAACCAAGAAAACCTCCACTATCTTCGTTAGAGATTTTATTTCCATCTTTTATAATAATCTCAGGTCCTTCGTTTCCATCCCTTTTAGTAATCTCTGCTTCGTCATGTCCATTCTGTTTAATAATATCAGCCCCTTTATTTCCATCTTTTTTACTGATCTCCGGTACTGTATTTTCAGTTTTTTTAATGCCATCAGCTTCATTTGCATCCTTGGCTTTAGCCTTCAGTGGATTAGGAATATCTGTAAAAGGCGTAATTAATAAATTATAATTATAAAATTACCTTAAAAATGACAATAAAGCAACTAAAAAGTCAAATCAATCGAAGTTCAAAAGTGGATAAAAACATAAAAAAAGACCATCTATACCAAATTTACCAGGATCTCATAAAAACCAAAAAAATGCATTAAAATAATAAAATCTAATCTATGCATGCTGGCCTTTTGCATTGATCCACACTTCATAAAAATACAAAAATTCTGCATTACAATGCACGCCACGTTTAGCTGAAATAAACTAAAACTAAAAACAAAGCTGACACAATAAATATAGAAGTTGGCAGTAACCGTCAATAACATGGATGATTACCAAAATCAGATGAATCATTATTAACTGCTACACATGAAATCGTTAACGATTGATCAGAATCTATAGCTTCATCGCAATTTGTCAATTTGTTTTCTGCAATATCCATAGTGCAAATTGGACTTTCTGCTTCCAGAAAATATTGGAATTTTTTAAACTATTAGCTTTATTTATGCACGCCCACAGTTTGAAAGTTACTGTCTAATTATTTAAGCTGTCTTTTTAACAGTGCTTACCTATCGATTTTCCAACAACTAGTTCCCCAGCTTTTTTTATAAACGAACTATTTATAAATGGTAAACTCAATACGACTGAGTTTTTCTTCTTTTCTTCAGCAGTTTTGATTTCCACTTTATTTGTCTCTAAATCCTTTGGAGCCACAGCTTCCACATTGTTAGCTTCTAGGTTATTTTTTTGAATCTTGTTGGTTTCCAATACATCCATACTTACAACAACTTCAGTTCCTTCAGTCGACGTACTCGTTCCTTCACCTGTAGTGATGTTCCGTTCCTCTCTAGATATGTCATTGTCTACTGGTTTTTCATGTTCTGTAATTGCTTTGTTTTCTGTCGATTGTTTTTTCGGTGAAGTTGCACTTTGACTATTAGACCTACGCCCGCGAATAGGTCGATTTGGCAGATCTCCCATTTTAAAATGATTATAAATCCAAGAGGAGCTGACATTGAACTTTTTAGCTGTACTTATAACTTGCAAACCACTATAGAGATCTGCTCTTATCTTTGCTACCGTCTCCTCTGGTATTCTCGACGAATGTATCTTTCTTCTTTTTAATTTATCTGACTCTTCTAGACGCATATCAAAAATTCGAATTTTAGAACCTCAGAAGCATTACTATTAGCGTAGTATCCATATATGGCAGAACTTACCACGTCCTGGAGTTTCTGAACAGCTTGAGTATTCAGAAGGTGAGGAAATTATACCGTCCAATGACCCATCATCTGTAAATCAAATAGCAAAACACATAAGTATCGTTAACTAACGATTTTGAGCTTCAACACAACAATAAGTTGTTTCTGTAGACTGTAATTGCAATATTTATTATCGGAGCCATCACCAATACTTAACTTGTCTTAATAGGTAGGATTATAATTATTTGCTTTGGTTTTAAGAGTATTTTGATTTTTTAAGTAATTACTATCACTCGTGTATAAAGGTTTAATTTTGTAAATCTCAAATTTTCCGAGTGGATACTATCTCAGAAACAAATGACTATGACTCTAGCGAAATATGACAAAATAGTCATAACATTTAAAAAATGTCTGATGCACAAAATTAGGTAGGTTACATAAATATTTATAATTAATATACCTGATCTCGAGTAAGTTCGGTCGAATTCCTTTTCAGAGTTACTAGCTGCATCCGATCCATATTGGGACAATTGAAATAGGTCCTGAGGTAGATTATCCTTAGCATCACAAATTGAAGGGGCAGTTACAACGGATTGCATATTTTCAGTCATATTGAATCCAACACTTCCTCTTCCTTTCCCTAAAAAAATTTCCCAGATGAATTAGTAAGAGTTAAGTTTCTAACAAGTACGTTATCAATTTTGTCGAACAAGATCATACTGTTTTTTGCTGGAGTACGAGGAAATGGGAATTCACGTCCCATTTGACCCCCGCCGGCAGTCTTTGTACTTGCAGTTTGAGCAAAGGCTGTTATTTGGCCTTCAAAAGGTAAAAAGAAGAATTGTTTATCGTAACATTGATCAATGTTAAAGTAGTCATTCAAAATTAACGTTTCTAAAAATAAAAACAACATACCGTGTACTGGAATAGCTACTTCTCCAGTAATTTGGCATCTATCCAGAGAAACAGAGGTGGAAGGTTGAGATTCTAGGTTGAAAACCCTTTCAGTTAGTAGACCATCTTTATACAATTCGGTTTGTGTACCCTCAAGATCTGCTTTTAATTGCTCTTTCTCTGTTAAGGGACCGAACACACGAGGTTTGGGAACTTGTACCGGATCTGATTGCGACTGCAAGTTTGAGTTAGATGAGGAGGCCAATTCAGCTGTTACCAAAATTTAATTATTATAACACCCTCGACATACTATTTCGTGCTTGCAATTAGGTATTTTAACTACTTCCTAATTCTTATAAAAACTTTAAGTTACAATTACCTTTCAACGCAGCATATTGGTTTTGGACAGTGTCCCATGCATACGTTTCCAATTTTAAGTTGTTTTGTAGCCTTTTGATTGCATCTTCTACCATTATTTTCCTTTTCATCTCTTCCTGTATACTTTTAGGACCTGGAGGAAGCTGGATTTTCTTTGTCACTATCTCAAACTCCCATATCTCTCCAATTGCGTATTCCATTAAGTTATCAGCTTCAGAGTTGGTATCTTCTTGAGGAAATTCGGATTCACCACTATTCGTTGGAGTCATAGATTTCACAGATGATTCATTTATGGCGATGCTCTTCTTGACACGTCGCTTTGAATCAATTTCCACAGTTTCACTTGATACATTTCTTAATTTAGATCTTCTTGCCTCTTCTTTTAGATCATTGTACTTCTTTGTTAGACCCGTCAACTCGTAAGACCCATGGAAAGAGGAATCATCGGACTTCAATTTTACTCCATTTAAATTCATCGATACTTGTACTGGCAAAGGTTGGCCCACTCCTGGAGTACCATTGATTTCTAAATTCTTATTCAGTTCTTGAATTGTTGTAGCCCAGTCATTATTTGTAGTTGTAGGATAGCTAGATTCCACTGTTTGCTTAATAAATTCAAACCCTGTGATGTTATTACTCGTATTTGGAACAGACCCCTTCTCATCGTCTTTTTTCAGTCCTTCGAGAAACTTTTTTGACAGAACTTCACGATTAAAACGGAATTCCACATGAAATTCACCAACGCCTGCGACTCTTAATCGACACGGGGTCACTGGACATACATATCCTGTAGGTTGTGGACGCTGAGTTTCAACTGTAGTGCAAGTAACATCTGTAGGTTGCTTATATGCTCTGGGATAAGGAATAAGTTCGAATTCACCCGGAAGATTAATTTTTTCGTTGAGGTACTTCGCCTTATAAGCTTCTCTTACTTTCTTTGACTTTGCTAGCTGGCATAATTTCACGTTTTTACACTGTTTTGAAAGGTAGTCCCTGAGGGATTGATTTTGACGCACATATGTGCTGAAATTTGTAAGTTTTTGCTTCATTTCCTCAGCTTGGTAAATTCTTCCCGACTGTTTTTCAGGACCTGGCAAAGCCTTCAAACCATTCTTTCTATGAACGGAAGTTTTAACAACTTTCCCTTTAACACCCAGAGGTTTTTTGGTGATTGGTCTACCGTTCTTTCCATTGCGAATAAAATTTTTCCCACTTAAATCCTTCTTTCCAAGAGTAACACCCTTTCTCCATCCTATAGGCCGTCCCCGACCAACGAAACTATTCTTTTTGGAAGTAAATGTTCTTCCATTAATAGTCCGTTTTCCTTTCTTCCTATCATGAATTCCAAATCCTTTTTCAATTCCATCATCATTTGGATCGTACTTTGATGGAAGGTGACTGTATAATTCAAAATCCACGTTGACAAAGTCAAGAGGTTTATCTTTGATCAGATATTCACTTCCTGCTGCTAGTAGCTGAGAGCACAGCTTTTTCAGCTCTTCCCCTTTCGTAAAATGGCCAAGTGCCGACCATCGTGGAGTAGTTATGGCTGAGTCCAAATCATCTGACAAACAACTTGGCAATTTTAAGTCTTCAATTTCTAATTCCTTATTAACATCCTCTTCAATCGTCTGAGAACTCGTCGTCGTCGTTTCGGTAGTATCTTGCTTGTCTTCCTCAGAGGAAACTATTGACTTATGTGGCGGTGCTGCGTACTCTAGCATGTCTACGTCAATATCATTGGCTTCGGTTAGGGGATTTTGACTGGCACTTGGAAAAAGGTTATTGAATAATTCTTCACATGGATTCAATGAGAATGCTGTTAAGCAGAGTCCTCTCGAAGTTAAAGGATAGTCTTTGAAAAACGCAGATAACTGCAAATATCTATTGGACAGTCTCAAATTCTCTATCCTAAGCTTCTCTGTGTTCATCGGCGTCTCAGCTCGTAGCTTATTTATTAAATTCATATCAATAAAAACGGCCTTTAGATAGACTTCCAAGAAAAACTCTCTAATTTTTTCACTGCTTTGTAGCTGAAAATCCCCAAAAATAAGTATTAAATAAACATGTGTTAATATCCTGATTATGAATTGTGATTGAATATTCATTTACCCTATCTAAGAGGACTTCAGAAAGCGAGTACAGGTAATCACTTCGAAAAACTTCGCCAGATTCAACCAAAACTGCTTTTACTGATTCTTGAATCTTTTCAAATTGCTCAGCACCAACAGTAGCTTCTAAATTGATTGCAATCCAAAGATCAAGTAGTTTTTTTACATTTGCAGCGACATAATCGCGTTTTAGGACGAAGGGGATGATTTTTCTAGCTAAGCGAGAATACACTTTTGTTAAATTAGTTTTCCACATTTTTGGTACTAATCGTCCTGTATGCTCAGCTGCTGCTTTCTTACGAAGTCCTTCTATGAGTTGAGTAATAATTCCTGGTGGTATTGTTGTCAGGAACTAAATACAATATTACATTTAATATTGTAATTAAATTGCCTTCATTCAATGCAAATAGAAAAGCTTGAAATAAATAAAAGTAGACTACGAAATTATTTGGTAGTAACATACATCAATCTCTACTATTTCCTTGTGCCAAAATAGGACATATACTTCCAGGAACTCTAAGTATTGCTCAAGGGAATAGCGATACGGGTCAAATAAATTATAATGGACATCATCTGCCGAAGAATCGGTCCACATCTCCTTCCCTTTTATCACACAGGTGTAGAGTATACGGGCTACCATTTCACGAGCAGACTTGTTTTTAGATTTCCCCATCAGTTGCATCCGCGCATCCAGAAACAGCCATCCTTCGGATGACCACAGTTTACAGATGGCTATAAAAAATTAAATATAGATACATAATTTCAGAATTTCATTGTATTCACAAAAGAATATTATTCAAAATATTTGGAAATTAATGCAAAGGTGATTTGATAAGTGCTACATTACCATCTTCATTCAAGGATTTTATGTCTTTTGCAAAAAGCACATTTTTAATCGTGGAGCAGCTCCAAGGTTCCTTTGTTAAAGGAACAAGACTAGAACATACGTTCTTAAGAGATGGAAACTCTTGTAATGACGGGCCATCAACAACACTTTGGACGCAGCAGGTAAGAGAAGACTTAGTAGGTTGATCAACTTTCTTCTCATAATTTTCATCGTATAATACTAAGGCCGTGTATCTATTTAATTCAATTTAAACGAACACAAACATCTTAAATTCATTTTTCAGTGTTTAGTCTTTAGTGTGAACTATTGTCAACTCTTATGTTATGTATTCTATTATAACAAAACTCACCTTAATAATGAATGAAAACACTGATGGAGATTTCGAATTTTATTGTTTTCTATACAATTCTTGAATACATTCCAGACCTCCGTAAGTTTTGTTACAGCCTCAGCATCACATTTAAGTTCTTTAAGCTGGGCTATTAGGATTTCGATCTATATAGACAAACAAACAATAAAAATCATGCTGCATTGTAGTTACTTGAATTTGTTTTAATTAAATCATTAAATGTAGTTAATGTAGCATTTTTGGTTGGGTTAATCAACAATTTACCTACACAATGGGTTCATTTAATTTAATTATTTCCTACTTAAAATCTTTTTTGCCTGACGTTTTTTAGTAAAATCTTTTTACCAAAAAAAAACATCTAGACACAATCTAATCACTAATGGCGAGATCGTCAGATCGAATAAAAGGTTTTTCTTTAACAATACTTTCTCCCCTATATTATGTGAAAAAATGAATCGGTGGAGCCAACCAGGAATACCCTAATCCTAGTGCTAGATTTTCGTGACTACAAATCATTACATTGAATTTGAGACGAGGGCTGTATTAATTCAAAATTTGATTGATCTAATTATAAGTTATTATTTCCATGCACCTAAAGACAGTTCTAAACTACAATGAAATCTGTGTTTTATGTTATACTGACTTTACCCGAAGTGATACATGTGTGATGTGACATTATGAAATAGACCCACACCCAACAGTTTATGACTTATCTTAACACTTAAGCATTCTCCTCCACTCAAATTCTGTCGCAAATTTTCAAATCAGTAATGAATGAAGTCGTATTTTCAAAAACACGAAGAAAAAAAACTTACCCTCTGATCTGTACTCTCCTCTTCAATTTCCATCTTAAAGTTAATTTACAGTGTACCGCACACTTTCGACTATTAAAATAATTATTAACTAAACCTAAAGCTAGACAGTACACAATAGTAAAAGCTGATGGGAGTAGTTAAATCTGGACGCATGATGTACGCATACACAATACACGAACCTACTTATTTCACTTTCACTCCCGAATTATTAATCGAAAACTGTGAATTGTCCATCATGAATTTGAAGAGGAAGAGCAAAGAGTAGACGCGACTATGTGCTATGTTAACTTCAAACTTGTAATTTTGAATTTTGAAAAGAAAACAATCAACAATTCGAATATGGAATTTACACAAGCCTTTCGGTGTATTCCATTAATCTACAGTTTGACTAACGATTTCAGAAATTTTAAAAAAGTTTTTTGCAATTTTTGTGTAATTTTTAAAATTACAAATTAAAATTCAAGAAATTCTCACTCCACTCTCACGCAAAGCACTATTTTTCTCGTCGACTTATAAACAGAACTTTTCAAATTTTCCCTGTCTTTATTTTCTTTGTCTCTCTATGGGAAATGCGTGTGAGCGAGGCTTTTTTCTCCCATGATACAGGGGTTTTTTGAAATTTTCATTGAAATAATCATTTTTGAGAAAATATTCACTAATTTGGAAACTTTCAAAACTAATTATTACAAAAATTGGTAAATGTTCCAAAAAAATGTTGCCTACTCGAAAGATAGAGTTGGAATTTGTACAATTAGAAAAAATAAAATTGAGAAATTAGACTGACCCAATGTAGAAAACTTGATTAGTTTGAAGTACGAAAAGTGAATTCAATGGATGCGTGGACACTTGGACACTCTATAATCTCCAGATTATTTACGTAATTTTTCAATTTAATTTTTGGAAATCTCAGTCGTTTCCTTATTTATTGAATTAAAAATGAAAACTTGACCTTTTTGCTTTTTAAAGAGACACGTCGTAATGCTGCGTTAGGTATTTCATTTTTATTCATGTTATCTTGATAATTTTTTATTTTAACTACATATTTATTTGGGGTTAGAATGTGTAACTGATTCTACTTATTTTCCTTGTTTCCTTTAAATAATCCGAAAAAACTCTCTTTAAAACTTTTTGTCGGACGTTTGTCTTTATCAGGGAGAAGTGAAGGTCTTATTCCAGAGTTGTTCACATAAGTTTGTTTTCTACTTCTGTTCAAAATATCAGCCTCGTCCTCTGGAGGAAGCCTAATATGTAAAGGTCTAGGTCTGTATCTGGCTTGAGGGCTATGTAGAAAAAACTCCTGTCGCAACAATTGGAGCCTAGATTTCATTTTCATGTATCGATTGTATCGACCACGTCGAATTGGTTGCACAGTATAATGATCCTCATTGTTAATTTGGTACATTTCAAGCATATTGTCGGCCATTTGTCGATGAAGATTCATTAGCCTGCAAATTATTGTATTGTTGTATATATATTTAGGTAGATCATTCATGAATATATACTATATGAGGGATTACAAATTCGCCGTGTGGTGACACCGGTGAATAGATTTGTAAAAGGCATCCATCCACAGAGGTGAAAAGGGCACATCGTTCATATCAACAAGGTCATCATGTCTTAATAAACGGAGAAATTGCGATCCTAGATAGTAGAAATCCGCATTTATGGATAAGTTTTGTTTAGCAAGTAGTTGCCTCATGTCTAACTTTTGTCTACGAAAGACAATTTCTTTTTTCTTCGTGATGATTCCTTCTCTTTCGTCCCTTTGCCTAGACTAATGACATGTAACCGAAATTCAAGATTAATTTCAGAGTTTACAGTTATCGATTTCGTTTTTTAATGATCTATTTACTCTAAATGCTTCTGTCGCTTCAGATATTTGCATAATGATAATAGCAATGAAAATATTGGAAATCAGAAAGTTTCCCAAAAGAATGCAAACAAGACAGAAAACTCGGCCTAGGTGAATATTATTTGCTTTTTCAAATTCGTCAGTAGTATCGGTCCATCCGTCCATCTAGAATATTATTGTTATTATCAGTCATACATCATCGTCATTGAAATTTGAAAGTTTCTGGGTAAGAAGGAACTTATTATGAAAAAAAATCATACCGTAACAAACGAAAATAATCTAAGCATTCCAGTCAAAATATCTCCCCATGGCTCTTCCAGACCTGGAATTTCGGAAAACAGGTAATACGCAAGTATCGATGTGATGTACATCAATAGAAATAGCAAAATCAGCACACTGAGTACATGAGTTTTTAATGTTTCCACTAGGGCTGTTATTAACACCTATGATAAATTAATTAAAAACTAAAGTACTTCAAAAAAGGCAATCAGTTTTAACTAAATATAAATAAATATTGTATATAACACACCTGAATTTGGACAGACATGGAAATGCCTCGGAGTATTCTCAAAGCTCGGACAATAACTAGAACTTTAAGATATGAAGCATCAGCCAACTTAGCCCAGTCTAATATTGCCTACATAGTAAAGAATTTTATTACTTTTCCGTTGTACTGTAGCATTGTTACAATGTGCAAAAACGATTTTATTCTTATTCTTCTCTTATTAGTTAAAACTCACCTTTACCAATGAAGCAATTAGAATGCCAAAGTCAAACCAGTTAAATCCAGATGTCCAGTACCGATATGGATTAGCGTATACTATTTTAAAAATTTATAGCTTGCAATGCGCTTAAAAGCCTTTACATATTTTTATTCACAATTCTAATCTTCCACTTTGAACTCACCTTTCAGCAAAAATTCTAAAGAATAAATTTAAAAAATGATAGTTAGTATGATTTTAAATCATAAAACGAGTAAAATTGCTTTGTTGTACTCTTAAAACTGTTAGGTAGTTTCTCACCTACTAAATAAACAGATAAAAAGAGGTCATCCAAAATTTCAAAAATATAACTGTAAAGATCATCTTCCTTCGTTTCTCCAGTTTCCACAGCCAATATGAGAGCATTTGAGACAATAATGAACATTATAAAAAGTTTGAAAAATTTCGAACTGACTAACGCTACAACATAAGCATGGAAACTTTCATCAAATCTGTAATGATGAGGTAGCCTTTTTGCTTGATTGCTGAAAAGGTAAACATGATACAAAAAAGAAGTTAACTTTAGTTTTTAAATACTGGTTGAAACATTTAAAAATTGTATAATACATTTGCTCTTGAGGACAATTTTTCAACCACGTTCTAGAATATCTTCTGAAAAGAGATCGCTCTGCCAAGTTTACTTTACGTTCCTTCTTTTCCCGTCTGTGTTTAATAAATTCATGATTTTTAAGACCATGCCAGAAAGTTTTCTTTTGAGGTTGATTTCTCTTCCCTTCCGAAGTATCTTTTTCGTGAACTTTTTTAGCTAATCGTTTTTCTTGCTCCTTTTCAGCTTTTGAAAGTCCTGGAGGAATTTGTTTCAAATCTTGATCTACTACAAAAGCAACTTCTTCTTTGAATCCAGCTTTGTCTGTGACCATATCTTCCCAAGCGGGTCTTTGATATACTTCATCTTCGTTTTCATTATCGTCATCGTTATCAAAATTGTTAGTGTTTGACTCGTCTCTTTGAATTTTTTCGTCTTCTGCGACCATTGCTAATTCTGCAGGAGAGGCTTGTGTGAGCATGGCTCTTCTTAAGGTTGTTGCGGCTCTGTGCACACCAGCAGGTGCCCAGTCTTGTTCCAGCGTTTTTGGTAGTTTCCATTTCCATACTAGATAAA
>JAQFZZ010000223.1:0-24594 GCA_034696405.1 Isotoma caerulea | reverse complement strand
TTCATTTTATATCCTAAAATTTTGGAAATGCCTATTGCTTTCGCTACTTTTCTATAGTCCGTTTGATATGGTTTATTCAAAGTCGCCTTACCTTCGATTTTTTATTGCTTTCGGTATTTATCGTATCATATACAAAAATTTGGAGTAAAAGAAGTATTAAAATAGTCTATTTTCTTCAAAAATGAATTAAATCTATGGTTGGATGAAAGTTTTAAAATTCCCAATTTATTTTACCCCTTGCTATTGTTGAAGCATCTTTTTTGAACACATTATAGCCATTGCATACGGAAACCACACCGTACCTAAAAATCCTCGAAAACACGGACGTAAAATTGCTAGCAAATTAAGTTTCTTCTACTTAAAATTCGCAACTCGTTTCCAACGTTTACGGAGAAACTAATATTTTCTTCCTAGAATGTTTCATTATTTCCAGCAATTTTCTATTCTAGGCGACTAATTGGATTTTTGAAGAGAATCATGGCAAGGGTAAAAGTTACAGAAAAGTTTTTTTTTCTTTACAAATGTCGAATGGAAACTCAAAGACGAGAATTTATCAATGATGCATGCTAAATTACGAGATCTCTAGACTAGACCAAGGAGTAACGCTACACAGACTCATGGTAAGTTGCTGCAAGCTCAATTAGCATTCTTCACATTTGTGGTCTCTAATTTAGCACACTGAACACCCAACTTGTGTAACAAAAATTTTACAAGGTCTCGGAGAGAGAATACTGCGGTTTCACAAATCAACTACGAAATGAGATCTCCAATTTAGAGATGGAGAAAGTCAAAGTGAAAATTCAGTCTTGGGTAGGCTACGGATTATATCCAATCTAAATGCACGAGTTAAAATATAACCTTATTGCTTTAACTTATCCATAGTCCTTGTGTATTTAGAATCTCAATCTAGCTATCGGTCTTTCCAGCACACTAAAGGATTACGAACTTTTATTCTATTTCTATCCTTCCAATTGTCACTCAGCCATTCTATTATACTTACTTGCCTTGCCTGTGTTACTAACATTAACATACTGCCATAAAATTATGAAATCACTTTGGCCTAAAATAAAGTGTCAAAAGTCAGAATTCAGAAATGGACGAGAAATGCGATAATTCTCTGAATTAAAGAAAGACAAAAGTTGTGAGAACTACAAACACGGAGGAGGAAACAGAGAAATGTGTTTTTTAATATTAAAGAAGATTCTGAAGGTAGCGAGATGAGTTATGATGAAAAGGCATAAAAACTTTTATGTATCATCTAAAACTATTTTAATTAGTACCCCTTATGATATAATATTGTCACCATCTGTTACAACAATCCTTATATTTTCCATGTCTTTCTCTCTCTCTCTCTCTCTCTAATTCAATTAAATTTTTGGAAAATACACATCCCATCATTTACATCAGTGAAGTAATTACTTTTACTTTTACTACTGCTGCCTGTTTGTGCTTTATTAATAAACTGAAGTATATAAAAATAAACATATCGTATATTATATTTAAAACAAAAAATACAATTTTGTTTCCCTTTTTCATATATCCTTCCGCTAATACAGTTGCAGGTCATCTCCTACGCACAACTTTACATTTCATCAGGAGATAAATGAGAATTCCAAAAAAACATGCATTCAACATTGCAAAAGTTTCCTTCTCTATAGTATGATTTGGAACGCATAAGTAAGCACGTTTGAGGGAAACAATTGGAACAATTTCAGTTAAAGTGTCCCTTGAGTCATCCTCCATGACTTTGAAGAATGCTTCATGGACACATCTATCTCCTTGAAGAAAACCCAAAGTAGTGTGAAAAAAGTTCATTTCATCATTTCTTTCCATACCTCATACAATGTGATGATAGACACTTGGACACGTCAAAAAATGAAATAAGCTTCTCAAAAATATGAATTTAATGGTTTTCGCGTTAAAGTGAACTATATATTTTACTTTCCAGTAGTTACTATTACTAATAGGACGATAGGACTTTGCTATTAATATATCTTGTGACTATGCGGCTGTCTTGTCACTCAAGTCTCAACGCAAGTCGAGTCAAGTGGCAGTGGCACACTTACAAGAAGAAGGGATTCACTTTAAATAAGAAAATGGTGTTATCAAATTCAACTTTAGAGAGAAACTGAGTATCTTCAGTCGTCTTTTAGATCTATTTATGTGTAGCATAGCTTGGCGTACTTCTTGCCTGTCCTCGACAGCTTCAGGAGCATAATGTAGTGTTATGTGTATTCTGCTGGATTATTAATTTGGGTGGACACATCTGGGGCTGACGATATTTGTCATTTTGGCCCATCACATCTCACGTCGAAATTGACAGACCTACTGCCAGCTTGAGTATCTTAGGTACTCCACAACCGTTCCGTTTCCGCTTTCCAAGATGTACCAAGAAGTTAGGAAAAAACACCGTATTCAATCATGGAGCAATATTATACACAGAATCCCTAAGAACTGCCATTCTTATTCTTTATACACAGTATATGGGGGTGCTTTGCTTTCACCCAAAAGGTTGATGTTGTTACTGCCTGTACTATTGGCAGTGGTGCTTATGTTTACTTTTATACTTGTACTTTGTGTGTACCAACATCCATAACGGTTGAATGGAGGGTTACGTCGTTATCCTTTTTTCTGAGACTTCGGTAAGATATGAGATGAGATGAGAGACGAGTCTTGTAGGAGAGCTGACGTATCAAAAATTTAATAAAAAGACTCTCCAGCCAGCCGCATTTCCTTCCTTTGCAATAAGGTCTTCCACCATTAGATCCTTACTGTTATAATGTTATGTGTATTTATAAGTTTGGGTCTGTGTCTAGTAATGTCAGAGTTAGGAAGAGCTGTCAGCAAGACCAGTTGCCTAAAGATATTAAGAAGATTTTCACTACCAACAAGGGAAGATCTCTTTAGTAGCATGGCATGGCATAAAAAAGGTGAAGGGGTATTCCATCCAAACGCTTCGTACGTCTGTACGATAAGGGAATTGCTGGATGGTGGTGTGGTGTGGTATGGTGCCTTAAGGCCAGCCAGAGATTTTTTTTTTGCTTTAGCTGTATTTATTGCAAAATCTTGGCACGAGGAGCAATACCATTTGCCAAAAATTGCTCTGATTTATTCCAATAATGATCCTCTTTCTGAGTATTCCGAGTACGATCGTACACATTAATTTCTCACAAGAAACCAGATTCCTTTGAATCTTGAATGACCATCTTGGATGAGAGAATAAATAAATATTGATGGGAAATGACGACCATTTGTCACAGACCGGTGAGATAGAATGTCATTATTATATAGAAATCTCTGCTAGATTTCTAAGCTACTGTGTAATACAAATAATATAGTATTCTGCCATTTCTTCCATTTACCTACTCTGGTCTGAAAGTCTTCATCATCCTGGACCAGTATAAAAAGTCATGGCACATAGTACATAGGTAGTTTGTTGAAATATTGCAAAAGTTCTCCATGAGTAAGTATCATTTAGGAGATAATTAACCTGGTAGGTGCAAATTAACAGGGAATTGAGCCAATAAAGCTGAGGTGCACCCTGGAGAGTCACTTAAGCTTCTTGCACAATAAGCCATTTCCATCTATATACAACAATATAATGCATAGAAGCTTTTAAAGTCTTAAGAGGTTTTAACTCAAGATGATTAGTGAACTGGTTGATTAACCCTGTAGTATAATGTTAGAAATTATTTAAAAATTCAAGTTTCTTTCTCCAAAGTGCAGTTACTTGTACGTCTGGGAACTTTTCTTGAATGCTTGTCTGTTAGTTGAGAAGGTTCGCTCTACTTACATTGTACTCTTATAATTTGTTAAGGAATGATGTAGATAAAGTAATGTAAAGTACCTAGGTGTATTCTTTGAACAAGTTTACTACTCTAGAAGATATTATATTACTTATTCTGAAATATACAATACAGGTTAACAGATCAAATTTGTCTGCATAAGGTCGAAGTGTAATATTGTATTGTGTGCCTGCACTCAAGACTGAAGAGAAAATCTGCATGAGATATTTCACCCGCAGACTGTGCAGCAAAGCCGTTTCATATTTTATACGTTACAATGGAACCACAAGGACGACGAAGAAGTGTTAAAATAGGCAGAGGAACACAATACAAATAGTGTATGCCATAAGATTGCCATGCCACGTTCGGGTACTATTACCGTCAAAATGACAAAACCCGATTGTCTCATTGGTGCACTAAACGGCTTACAATTTCTCTCTGACAATTTATTATTTAACACATCATCTACTCAGCTCAGTTATTGTTGTATTCTATAATATCCATTCCATTACAATTCCATATTTTACTGCCTCAGAATAATATTATTGCAAAGGTAATTCTACTCTGCTCTCTGGCACCCAGAAGGGAAATTTATTTTTCTGACGATAATAATATCATGTTATAATATGCAAAATGGGACGCTCTATGATATGATGATGTGAAATCCTCCCATTGTCTGCTCTTGATATGACTCTTGTTGGCAAACGGAAAGAAGAACTGAATTTTCACTAAGGTTCAAGGTATTATATTAGGGAAATGGCAGACAGGGAAGCTGGAGTTGGAATGGCTTTCATTTCACTACGAGACCTTTCATTCTGCACACTATGTTACGTGATGTGATTCGTCGACCCCCTCTCTACTCTTCTATTTCACCAAGTTCTATTATACCCATTCGACTTTGTTGTAGCGAGAAGACACAATTTATGAAAATTACTTTGTTTGAAAATTCGCTAAAGCCATTAATTTTCTGGAAAACAAGGACCTGTCCTCTAACTAGTTAGTTTGTTTCTCTACTTCCATTTCTCCGTTGGACTTTGCTCGCCTTGTTCACAGCACACGCAATATTATTTAAAACCTTTCAGTACGATATTGCACGTTTCGTTAGTGGGTTTTATTAAATTTAAACTTAAACAGTACCAATTGTATTTTGTAACGGTGTACTTTCATCAGTTGCATGAATTTTATTTGATGGATTTTGTGTAATTTCCTCTTTTAATGTTTCGGTAGCACCTTCGGTGTACATGGAATATGGGGACTAAGAAATTTTGAAAATTTTTACTATAGTAGAAATAGAAATCATAGGTAGATTATTATATTAAGTTTCTAAAATTTTTACCAGATATTAAACTAACGAAATCCATTTTTTGATATTTTTCATGCTCAAAATTGTCAAAGATGGGCAAGGAGTTTAATAAGCTTTTTACTTTTACTCTTTTCTTGTGAAAGTACTTTATGCAAATTAGATTTCAAAGTCATTTCATATTTGTAATTTGGAATAGCCTACCACTAGAAGTAAAATACCTGGTATTTACTCCAAGAGGCTTAAACCGGTAGCTTATTTAAAAAAATTAGAATCTCAAAATATGAGGATAAGATACAGTGCGGAAATTTGTGTTAGCTAAATTGTTGCAAGGCAATAAAAGTGAATTATGTGTCTGACTAAGACGAGAGTAAATGTAAGATAAACCCAGTTGCAACTTGGGAATCGGCTCGAGAGTACACTTAACCTGGCACAATACATTGAGAAAAAGACTCCTTTCACTTTCACCTAAGAATTAAATTTTCTTTCGCTAGAACAAAGGAAAATGTAAAGATGCATATAGGTCATTGTACATCATAACCATCAAAGGAATGTTCCTACACTTATGTTGAAAGAGTGGTTACACTTTTTCTAAAATGAAGTTGGATCCTGTTCTACCTCATTTTAGAAACAAGATGTTGAAAGCAGCTGCCAAATTATGTGATATATGACCACTAGAAATAGCATCTCTAGCTGGAGTCAAATTGCCCTCTGGAGACTGGAGAGGACTAGCTGGAGTTATGTTAAGGTAGTCCAAGTCCCTTTGTACTCAGCACCCATTAAACTGATAAGCATTGCAGGGAATTAAATTCTGACTGGATAATTAAGTATTAAGACTTATTTTTAATCTTAATCATATCTGACGTAAGAAATTACAGACATTGTTTTTCCATCTCTAGAAGTTGGGTTTTGCATTATTGGCATAAATACATCATATCGTATTTTATGCTTAGGCTTAGATACGAAACTTCCATCGAGATTTCTAATAAGGTTAGCTTTCAGACATACTCCTACGGCAAGTAAATATTGTTACATTTGTAATTCAACTATAGCGTTTATTCAATTCAGTTTTAAATTTGCATAAACCCGAAGAAACGACTTGTTCGAGTTAGCTAGCCACTGATGAAGCAAGATTGTCGTTGTCACTCCAAAATTGCACAGTTGGCACTGCAAAATTTGGATAAATATTGCTCTGGTGGGGTAGTAATCGTAATGGCGTGTCCGTAATGTTTCTCGTTTTCTGGACTGTAATAAACAAATTTTCTAAAATTTACCTGAACTCATTACCTGTGCATAACGAACTAAATTTTTGTAGATCTGACATTTGGGTAAATGATAAATAGAAAAAGTGTAACTTTCTGGAATATAGGACAACTCAACCCCGCACAATTTATTTCCAATATAACGCATCCCCACACAATTTACCCCCAGAAGTTAGCGCCTCTACAAAATTAACCATTCACCCTAAGTGTCCTAATGTATAATTTTTACAATTTTGAAGCATTTGAAAACAATTTTGAAGTTTTTGTGAATTTAATTGCAAATAATTGTTGTAACTACAAAATGTGTAAAAAAAATTAAAAAATCTTTTTAAAAAAATCAAAGTTGAATGAAGTTCACCCCGAAATAACTCCACCCCAGAATAGTACCCCATGCCCTTTTGAAAAGGTTGAAAAAATAACTCCCCATGGGGTTCTATACGGCGAATTACGGTACATAGGTAGGTTCTCAGTGACTATGCTAGGTATCAGGATATGTGTAGGATCAGAGTTTCATGTAGAGTGTCACGATTTCATGTGGGGTTTCAGGATTTCATGTGGGCTATCAGGATTCTATGTAGAGTGTCACGATTTCATGTGGGGTTTCAGGATTTCATGTGGGTTTTCAGGATTTCATGTGGGTTTTCAGGATTTCATGTGGGTTTTCAGGATTTCATGTGGGTTTTCAGGATTTTAGGTTGGATATCAGAATATCATGTGAGGTGTCAGGATTTCATATGAGATATCAAGATAAGTCATTTAAAGTTTCCGTTTCAGGATAAGTCATTAAAAGAAACCACCTACTCTTTAAAAACGTTGTGATTTGTGATCCATTTTTTCTACTTTACTTCACGTTCTTGCCTTATTTTCCTCAGATTAAAATGCCAGTATAAAACTTAAACTTTTAAATTTAAACTGTTTACAGAACTTAATAAATAAATTCGAAAGTTTTCAAACTTCTGAATTTTTAGACCATATGGATTATTCATTAATTTCATCTTTTACATTTAATACATAATTACACTTCCACGAATTTGAATTTAAATTCGAATACAATATAACGTAATAGCAATATTGGTACAATTTTGATGAATGTATGCGGACGGGCTATCTAATACGGAAGTTACGTTGCGTTACAGTTACAATTGTACATTATGTGGAAGTAGTATCATAAGTGAGTGTTGCTTGACCAAAAAAGTATCTATCCGTCTGAGAAGTCTAGCTTGGCTTGACTCTTTACTTTCCTGACGAGTCCGAGAAATGCATTCTTCTATTCTGTAGGTACGACCGCTACAATAAATACAAACGGTACATACATTGTACTAAGCTACCGTTGGTATTCGCATTGTATTGTAAAGTTAGACTCTCTAGTAGGTAGTAATATGTCCAAATCTTAAGTGTATGAGGGTGCAGACCAAAGAAAGAAAGCTACCAGACGAGGGGGAACTGAATAGTAAAGTTGGACTATGTGAAGGGGAATGCGATGCGCATGGTAATGTGTTTTAGACTCCAATCCGGGAGAGAAGAGAGAGAGACTTTCACGGGGAAGCAAGTGTTTCGGGTGACTCAGGACTCAGGGTGCCTCCTGAACTCATGGATATCAGTCAGTCATTTCTTTTGTCCTCCTTCTTTCTTCGTCTATAAAGCTATGTGGGTGTTTTTATCTTCGGCTAGTAACTTGCAAAATACCACACCGGCTAAGTAGGCTGCCACCGTTATTATCACTCAGTATCAACTTGTACTCGTATTTGAAGTTCCAACCAACCCCATTGACTACTAACTACGAACAGTCAAAGGTTACTAGAAAAACAAGCAACATGTATTTATTTCTTTTTAATATACTGAATAAACGTGTACTTTCACTGCTTTTACTCTCAAATTGAAAAAGTAAATTCTACCTTGTTTTCTCCAACTGAGACATCCCTAGATTGAACCTGATTGAAAAAAAGTAAAAACACCTCTCATATCATTCTGCATGTAAAGTCAACATTTAAAAAATTCTAAAATACAACATCTCAAAAACTACCACCGGTTTGAAAAATTCCAAAAGTCAATAAAACCCATATTAAAGAGGAAAAATTGTGTGCACAGAAGAACTACTAAGCTACTAAGCATCATGTACTTTGCATAAGTATGGAAAAACACCTTTTACCGGCTAAAAGAACTTTGGTGAATATAACACCGGTTCGGGTAAAAAGGACGTTAGCCTGTTAAAGCCTACGTCTACTCTATATCCGTTCTTGATTATGGTAAAATTTGACGACTAACTCATTTGTGTACAAACGTAACCACATATTCACCGGGGGGAATGTACCTATATTGATTCTCTACTTAATATCAAATTGTCTAAACCACCACCACAACAGACAGACAGTTGGTTTGGTATTCCATATCCCATACAAAAGTTATATTATACTGAGTATGAATTCCAGCTTGAAGTACAAGGACTCCATGATATTCACCACGAACCAGTGAAAACAAAGAATGGAGTTTTCCAAACACTGAGAATGTTTTTGATTAATCTTTGAAGTTTTCTTATGGATTAAAATGAAATGAACATCTCTTGTTTACTTTGTAACGAGAATCATCGTAATAATAATCACCATCAAAATATCACGAGTATTTATGCTAAAGTGGTAAAATTATTATGATAGACTTCTACTACCACAGTACTTACTATTCACAGTAACGAATGAATGACGAGATATCATCATCGTCAGAAAATTAGATAGAATCATTCCATCTGGCTTTATTCCATCGTCGTAAGGTAAGCTAAGTCTTTTCCTATCTTTTGGTTTCATTCTTATATTATTTGATTGTATTGGTCATGTTATTTGAACGTGGGTCTGCCTTCTTGTCCATGACTTTCCAAGTCAATATACACATCACTCAAATTTACCCTTTCATTCCCGAATACAAACCAACATTGGAATTACAATGTATAGATAAACGAATAAATAGATAAGTCTGCAAATTGCCTATATAGGAAAGGTATGGAGTTTTCTCTTTAATTTGTTTATTAAATCAATACAATATCTGATTTTGAAGTCGACTACCTAATACAAGTAGTAGTTCTTTCAAAGTTGGTCGAAAGAATAATCTAATACAAACATCATTCATAACTTAACTACACAGAAATTATAGAAACATGAATTTTAATCTTTTGAACTAATTGCGATTTCTCTTATCTGCCTTTTACTAACGATGTAATGTATAATTTAAATTGCATACTACAATCGAATTAAATTCTGTACTTCTTTAGGTATTTCATTTTATAGCTATAGTTTCTAATTAAATGCAAGCCTTTTCCATTAAAATTTTTGATTCCTTTGTAAAATCGATATTCGCAATTGCAAAGCAGTAACAATAATTTTAATCTGAACCCGCTTTAGAACACTTGAGATCAACCAAAGCCATTCAAGTCAAGGTTGCAAGAGTATCTATCTACGATCCACCAAGGAATAACAAACACCTCAATCAAAGAACCTTGAGTTCAGCATTGAAAATTGCAATTGGAATGAAATTGCACAAATTGCAATCAAAAATAAATCCTGAAGTACATTTTACAATAATAATAAAACTTTAAACTGGCACAATCAGACTGTTAACCGACTTCTCCATCTAATTGCACATGCGTAAGCTACAGATTATCCCAGTCACCAGTGAAAGTGAAAGCTTTTTACCAGAATATAACTTTCACATTAAAATATTTTCAATGTCCAGAGGTGTAATTCAGAGACTATATGCGTTCGTATAGGATAACGAGCTTCATAGCAAATGAAATTCATAATATAGCTATATATTCCAGAATTATATCCCTGTTTGTATTATCTAGTCATCCATAAATTTAATTGGTTTGTCTCAGCTCCTCTCTGTCTCTCTATCGATGGTTAGTTGGTTGGTGGGTACAATCACTTGGATTTCTATTAACGTTGCCGGTCGAGTTTAATGGATTAGATAATGCTTATTACTTTCCCAACTCCTGCTTTCTATTCCTTTCACCAAATGAGTTTTCTTACGACAAAACGATGATGATGAGGATACGAACGGATATATCGGTTGCACTTGCAATCCAGTAAAAGCACATCGTAGATAGACCTTTAACCTACGCGTAATCCGAATCGAAGTTCCCTTATCAGATTCTTTAGATTAATTCAGACATAAAAATTCCTTCTGGAGTGAATTAATATCAGAAAAGCCTTTGATGTAAGATGACCTTTGCCAACTTCCAACATCTAACTTCCAACTTAATCGATAAATGATTTAAGTAGAAAAATGGTATTAAAATTCCAGACCGATATTTCATTGTCATCATACTTGTATTTCGACTATTTCATTACATGGTGTGTTGTGTGTGTGTTGTAATGATGCATAATAATAGTGAGTAGAAAGTAGTAATTTTCCTTTTACTATTACATTATAACTGACCAATATTATTACAAGAATGAGCTAGTGTTTACTCAAGTGTGTGTTATAGTGTGGTAGGGTGTAGGTTCAAAGTTGTTGGTTAAGTAAAAGGCAGTAGTTTATTCTCGTTTATTGTGTTTACTTTGGATTACTAATAGTAAGCCCCGAAAACTCCGATGACATAAAATTTACGGAGGGGATTGAGCGAAAACAAGGAAGTTTATATTTTTTTTGTTATGAAATTCGGGGCTGTGTCTGTATAATGGATGTATACCAACATCAGCGATTCCTTCTGACACATAACAAACATTTTTGAATTAAAGAATAAACAGCTTATGAAAATACGACCACTTTTTAAAATTTTAAAATTAAAGTGTCAATCATCAAGTAAAAAAGAAAGGCATTTTCAGGAATTTGATTGATGTGAATTTATCATTTATCATTGGACAGTTAAGTAAAATCAAAGAGAAAAAAAATAATAGGAATAAAAGTTTATTGCAAAACGGCTAAATCGTTAACTGCACCCACCCTGCACCTTATTTTACGTAAATGTGAATACAGAGATTAATAAAAAATACGACAAATATAAAGTAATCAAACTCTAATGTCATGTTGAATTTTTGGGAAGGCTCAACCATTTGACGTTTTGTTTGATTTTTCCTTACGATACGAATAAAAAATACAAAAATTCCATTTTTCAGTTCTCTTTTATATTTAATGAACGTTATTCGATACTGAGGATAACATTATTATCAAACAGTGCTTGCAAATTAATGTCAATGCATAAAAGCTTTCTCGTAATTTGGATATTATACACAACCTATAGAAAGCAGCCATAAAACTGAAATTTCTTTTTCAGTACAAACCGATGGCATTGAGTGAGTGGCCTGGCCACACTGGTCAGTTAGATAAAAGGACTTTTATGTTATTATCTGATTCACATTCGTATCCAAATGAGATCGATAAATCAGATAACTACGTAAAAACGCCTACATTCACTACACAAATCATGAGTGGCATGTAACGAAATCGATTCGATTTTTGCTGAGAAGTTAGTTAGGTACAGCTTAAAATTTGAGATCCATTACATTTTTACTTATGAAGTTTTACGTGGTAATTTACTGTGTACTTAATTTTTAGAAAGCAAAATGATTTTTGCTTAAAAGTGACAATCTAGCTGCAAGCTAATTAGATTGGTTTTTACAAAATCTTAAGTGAAGATGAAACACCTACTTGTTCTTAATGCTATTTTTCAATTTCATACTAAGCTTCAAGAATCTAAGCACTCATCTTCAGAGATTGTCACCCACGGTTATATGGAAGTTATAAATAAGTTATGTCGAAAGTTTACAGACTTCTTTATCAGGTTTCCTGACACAGTGACAGTCTTAAGAGAAAGTTTGATTTTAATCTTCTAAGTCTCCATTTACTTATTTAGTGTCCTTGATCTCAATGACCTTCTATATTTCAGTCCACGTGAAACGTTTGAAGGTCAGAAGATGACATTTATAAAATTAATCAATCGGACAGACATAATTGAAGTTGAGAGATCCTTTATAAGTCAACTAATATTCAAAACAATTGCATCAGTCAGACTGAGTACCATGCCAGTTTAAAATTAATTAAAAGTACGCATAAATGAAAGCTAAAACTTTTAAATTGTGAATAAATATAGTTAATAAGCTGCGTAATAATATACATCAGTCCATTGATAAAGCTACTTAGTGGCTGTATAGGTACATAGAAACTCTTAATCCATCAAAGAAAGAAGTATTTGAATAAAGTGTTAAATTCCTTCAGGTTTGTTGTCTTATGTAAATTCTAGACATTTTAAATTCACTCTTAGCCTACTTTCTCACTTTAATATCTTTACTTATCTGATTGCAAAGCTGATACTATTCTTTCCATTTAGTTTATATTTACTGAACTAAAAAATACAACAGCCCATACCAATTATCTTCTAGCATAGTTTGAGTTACCAGTTCGACTTATTCTACAAATGATACATAGAGGAATACCATACGGTTTACGGTTAAAAATAATAAAAACCCCTGAGGTGTACATACACACATGTTAAGTCCCAGTCCCACCCAACCCAATGTATACCATAACAGGTGTCTGCAACATAACATGTTCTTAGTTTACAACTGTCTCCCAAAATGAGATGTGTTAAGCTTAAATTTTTCTGTACACCGTAAAGATGATGCGTCCTTAGCTTTCACCTTGTCAACCGTCTTAACGTACATGTTTTTTTAGATACAGAAACCACATAGTATCATTTGATGAAAGAAAGAAAATGCGGAGATAAACATGAGACAGGTTCGGTTACCGTACATAATGTATAATGTATACTACAAACCCTATATGCGCTTCAATTTCCTTCGCAACATTGTGACAACACTGACAACCGTTTTTTATACTTTTGTCCAAGATACTTTTAAGGTTATGTAATGTACACACCGACATTAGGCGGTACAGGTGGTGAGGTGAGATGATAGGCCTGTCCCGACTCAAATAATTCATAAGACTCAAAGAAAGACAAAGTGGAATAGACGAGACAGCAAAGGAAGGAAGGAAAGTAAAAGGTAGAAAGAGAGAGAGAGACTTAACAACATAACCAACTTGCACATAACTTCTACCCATCCAACCGAAATTCGGTTCGACTGACTCGGGAACATTTAGAAACCCACCTATCATCAACATACCATTCTTATAAACACACACAACAGTATAGCCTAGATAGACACAAAAAGTACAAAGTAAGCAAAGTTCAACATTATTATATTCTTTCTTACGTAGTATTTCTTATGTCGTGAGTGCTTTCTCCATTCTCATGCAATGTTTAGTTTAGCAGCACATATATGATAAAACACTGCAACCAACTACACTCTAACTTAGTCTGATGTATCTTTTCAAACATCAGGGTTTACTAACCATCATGATCTTTCCTTTATTTCTCAAAATAATAGTCATAATTCCTTGTTTCATCTTCGAAAAAGCTTTCCCCACTAACGCAAAGTTTGTCCAGCCACGCAAAACTAGATTTCCTTCTAAATAACACGGCGGAGTAGTTATACAGCTTTTGTTTATGATGAAAGCTATATATGAGTGCATACGATCATAAATACTTGTTCAAGATCTGTACTATAACACAGCTTTGGCACATGTAACCACCTGTAAGTCAATAAATTTTTTACTGACAGAACCCGAGTGCAATTCATTTCGTGTCTTGGTGGACTTGGAAGTATTAATTCACAATTAAGGTATCTTCTTTTGAAGAAAGTACGATCTACTTTTCTAAAGTTCAACAGTTCATTGACTTTTTGCAAAAATAAATGTTGGATCTAGCTAAATGCATCTTTGGGATTTCAAATAATAAAATGTATCTAAGGTTAAGTTAATTCGATTCTGTAACATTTATAATCATGCTACTACACATATTTGCAACATTTAGGTTTTAATCGTATTTCCCCTTCATGTCTTCCCGTCTTACTTTCATCCCTGCTTTGCTACCGGGTTTGTAGGTAATAATACTCTCTTCGACTTTTACAACAGAGATTGCTTGATTTCATCTCGGAACATCATCCATGCCAAGCCAAAAGTAGCAATTCTGTAAGTTTCCAAGTAGGAACTAACAAACGAATAAAACAGAGCAAGTAAGCTGAAATAGCACTGGGGAATTGTACTGATGCATTATGAACATGCCAAGTGTATTACATTTCTATGAGATATAACAACAACTAGGGAAATCTATTCTCCAGACCAGATCTCTGTTAGTAGTCCGTAGTAGTAATATCAGCAGTAGTTTGTTGTACCATGTACCTAGTAAAAAGACCAGCTGTGCCTGGTTTGTACCAAATTCGGCAGTTATTCTGTCTGCATGCTTCTCTACTATTTTATATTGTATTGTTCTCCAACGAGTATTTTCTACAAGACCACTGCTGACTCCTGCTGCAACGATATTCTTGATACATAATACAGACAGACATTTGCTTGCACCGAGAATATAACAAAACAGTTTCAAGTTTATAAGTCGGAGTCGGAGAATCGGAGGATCCGAGACTCCCGGAAGGTTTCATAGCTTATTCTAGTAGTAGTCAAATAGTTGTAGTAGCGTGTTATTTTTTATACCAAATTTGTTCTTCCCCTTTTACCTAGAGGTACACATTCTATTATTTGCGTTATGTAGTAGCTAGCGTGATCATTGTCTGCGTATAAGGATATCCCACGATTTTAGCTTTTTACTCAATAGTTCTATGCGTACATGGTATGTATTGTGCAATGCACCCTATCTACTTTCATTTCATATGGAGTGGATTGGATTGGATAGGCTGCTTGCAGCAAGAGCAAAATGCAATTCTTCATGAGGAAAAAAACGAGATCGAAAAACTTACCCTTCTATAGTGTATAAAAATAAAAAAGTATAAGCCTACCTTGGTTCTCATCTTGGATTTTTAGATCTAAAATCGCTATATGTGTATAAAAAGTGTATATTATTTTCAACCTTGTTGGTAGTGGTAGCAAGTGAAAGCCCAATTTCAGCATGCAACGCAGGAGAAAGAGATTTCTATGCTATGACTAATCTATCTTTTTACAAAAACGCAACTCATGACTAGCTCGAAAATCGTTTAAAAAGTATATTATGGGTGAGCATATAGATTCTTCACCACCACGCTCGTTTTTACCTTAATTTGGTTCACAAATCGGTTGTTACAGGATTAAAATTGTCGAAAATTATATACTTTTAAAATTTGAGTAAAAGAGATTTTGATATTTTTAGTCTTATTTTTATGAGTATTCTGTAGTCAAATTTTGCTTATTTTTTCATCTTTTTGATTTAGATTCCATATTAAAGATTTTTAAACAATACGAAATGTTATACTTATAGCGCCTTATTGTTATTAAATGATTACGCCTTATGCTAATAAAACAGTTTTACTTTCCATACTATAACTGACATGCTTTTAACTCTTTTTTATTTCCTACACATACAAGGTCATGATCCTAATCAAAAGTCCCAATTTGCCTGCAACATATCACACACACACACACCATACAACCGTAGTAAATAGTTAGTTAGGGTACAAAACTCCAAGAGACAGAGGTTATGTAAGCTCAGGCTGTGTGCTCCCGAAAGAAAATAGCCCGCATGGTATGGATTGCTTAGAATAGGATGATGGCATGTGCTTTCATCGATTATTTCTCCACCACTGAAGTCTTTCACTTTCTTAAAGCCTTTTCATTCTACTCGTCGTCTTTAGTTGTTCCTCCTTGAGTCAAACCTCCATACTGTATAAAATACTTACGCGAACGATATAATAATACCAAGTAGCTTCCGCATCCCTACCTACTCTATACACAATTCTAGAACTCAAGGACCAAACTATACTAGCATGCAGTTGGGATTCGCATCTTACTCTTTCCATTCCATTCCAGCAGCAACGAAGAGAAAATACAGATCAACTTGAAGAGTTCATAATAATGCGAGTTGAGTTGAATTGAGAAGTACGTACCGTCTGTAGACCAAGGACCAAGTATTTCTATAATGTCACTATTGGCTATGAAATGAGAAAGAAAGAATGCATTGCACTCTCCTTCTTATTTCAACATTCAGCAAAACTTTCCCCACTTCCTTGATACGATGATGCACTCACTCTTCTCCCTACACTGCCTGTCTCTCTCTATTTCCTTCTAAGTAATATATAAGACATTTTACTGAACTAATTGTGATTCTATGGAAGAACGAAGAAAATCTTCTGTTTCTCAATTTACTTCTTTCTACACAGACGAAGGCAACAACTGTTCATTTAGAGTTATTAAATTAAGAAGAACTGCATATATTTTGATGGCTAAATGGGACCATATACCATACGATACAGTTTCTAATGTAAATAATATTTTTTGCTCTTTTATTGAGGATAAATGGATACTGTGTGTATTTTCTATATTTGAAACTAAAAGTAGTGAGGGTTTTAAATGCTAAGGAAGGATAGATTAGAGTTGAAGAGAATAACAAAAAATATGAAAGCCGAAAGCTTTGGATGAAATTTTTCACTTCGAGATGATACATCTGAGAATTGGAGTGTAAATCTGTAGCCTAGGTTGATAGTTGAGACGGATTCTACCACGAAAATCCCCATCACCACTCACAGTGCATAAGTTGATTTAGTTAGTTCGCCTCGTCAAAAGTCCTGATTGAATTTCATTCCCTTAGATTTTATCTAGGACTTACTTCAGGAGAAGTTTTACTAATGCAATCGCAAAATCAATTTATCATTCTGTTAACTCCTGCTTACTTTAGACGTTCTCAGTCAGCTTGGCTTTGAAGAAGAAAAGTATAACATGTATTCACTGATAGTTGTATAAACTGCCTCTGAAATATATTTACAAAATCCTTACCACATATTTTGAATTAGGAAAATATGCTTCCGACTTGAAAGAATAAGAACATTATAACGTTTACTATACTGAGGTATATTGCTTCTTTCGTAAGCTATTATTATTAGTGTTGCATTAGTCATGAAATGCCCTTTAATTAAGATTAATTTGGATCTAAAATGCCTGACAAGTTCAAACTTTTTGTAAGTGAATTGTAGGTTATACTTTTACAAGCACGTTTCTTTCATATATATTCGATCGAACATATGATAACCCTTTGTTTGCAGACTCGTACATATTTTATGATTTCATGTCACTCTATAAATGGATATTTGTGACGATTTGTTCAAAGAGGAGTTTTGAGTTTTACTTTTTTGTTGAATGGAGGTAGTTATTATATGCTTGTCAGAATGTGAATTACAATTTCAATTTGCATCAGAGAACGCACATGTTTTTTTTTCTTTATTTAATTTAATGATCCTTGGAGCAATTAATTCATCACGTTTTTTAAATGTAAATTGGAGTACCTGATTAGAAATAATTTTGCATTTTACAATCACCTAGAACATTTTTATAAATTTGACGACCCTGTAAAATGCGTATATGAAACTATAGTACGATAAAACTAAAGATAAAAAATGGATTTATTTATATAAAGACATCATTAAAAGTAATTTTCACTAAATCCATTGTAAAGAGAGCGAGTGAAGAGTGAGTGATGATAATTCCTTGTTTTTGAATGAGAAGATCATCAGTTCTGTAAGCCTGTCCATTAGATAGCTGCTGGAAGCTGATATAAACAAATCCTCAGGACTTGATAGAATGCATCATGGTTTTATATATGTTACAGGCTCAAAGGTATTATAATGTGTCCCATCAAACAATCCAATTTAATTGAACGTTGAAACAGGGTACTTTAAAAATAGGATCACTATTATTTATTACATCTTTAAATATATGACAACATGCATAGGTACCCATTTGGCAACCTGTTGGTCAATATTTAACATATGATATGATGCATTTCCAACAAGTGTTTACAAAATTTGAAAGCACTGATTGACAATTTGAATACACTTTAAAATACCATAAAATATATGAAATTTCAAAATCATATACAAGCTCCTATATTTACAGGCCATCTCAAATACAATGCAAGCAAGGATGCATGCAACACCAGTAAGTCAGACTGTCTTCAGTCAGCCAATCTTGGTAAGAATGGCTGCATTGCATTTATCTATTTATGGAGAAAGCAAGTCGTAGTGAAGTAAAGCAAGTCTAGTCAACATTGCGTGGAAGAATTGTTGAGCTCTGTTGATCGATATCACAATTTGATCCCTTTCAATTTCTCCTTATCTTCTCTTTCTCATACAAAATCCCTCTTCACTTATTTCCTTACCACCATCCTTGTGTATCAACTACTCACATTATATACTTAGAATACAACTTACACCAACATTCTTACTAATATCTGGAGTATATCTCCATCACTGAAATTCCACTATGGCTTTATACATTCAAACACTCACTATTTCGCATTATCTTCCTTCCAATATATTGAACGTTGGCTTTCTTTCTACTTTCTACACTTTCCCATTTTCTATTCCTTCTCTCTCTCTCTCTCGGGTGATAAAACTGATTGGTTCTCAATTCTCTCTTAAAAAAAGACATAAGGATATACCTTATAGTAGTATAGTATAATGCAATGCGAGATCCTTAACACGCCATGAGACGAAAAGTAAGAGAATGGTCAATCCACAATATATATTGGTGGTGGTGGTTGAGAAAGCAGCACTGATTTACTGAGGAGATACAACTTGTCTCGACGTAAGATAAATAGAGAGACCTTGGCTTTGACTGATATTTCTGACTGAGATGGTATAAAATATAAAGCAAGAAACAAGTTGTATATATTATTATAGTACACCTTGGTATATTCTATAAAGTAAAGTCCATTCATGAAGCGTGCACCCAAATTCCAAATCCAGCTCAAGAATAATAATACTTTTCACGAGTACTTCCTTATAGTCTGGCAGGGCTGTTTTGTCACAAAGTGGAGATGGCTTAGAAAGAGTTTGCCATCGGTGAAAGTCAAAGCCACAAATCTTTCTTTTTCAAGGAGAGCTTAGTGTATTCGTATTATAGAGGTTTATCTTGGATTGAGATGAAATATTACAAAGTTCTTACGACTCATGATGTGAATACGAGAAATGAATTCAGGAGTAGGGTGGAAGTAAAGGCACAAATGCAATCCAATGCACTTATTACCTTACTTTCAAAGTTTAAACTGTGGTGACGCTTTAAGATAAATTGCTTTAACTTTATTCCTACCAATGCAAAAGTATTGTTGCTTAAAAGCGTCTTGGGAATGTATGTATAAATATAAATGTATGTAGAAGTGGAGGATTACGCTTGGGCTATATGACTTAAATAAATGTGCATAGTTTCTACAGTACAATATATTCAAGGAACATTCTTGACTAAATCGCACAACTTTTTGAATTCATTCATTTTTGAAGCATTGCTGAAAGAAAGTATAAAGCATTATTCTTGATTGAAGTCTTATTAACCATAAAACGTTTAAGTTGCTGAAAACTTTTATTTTTCCAGCTTGATTTCATATCGAAAAACTAGGTATACGTTGGAATTTTATATTAATTAAAAGCTACTAATATTATTAATTGAATAATTTTTCAACTTAATTTTATTTTCTGGCAAACATGCCTAATGCAAATTGCGTTTTCATTTCATATTCAAATGTTTTGAAAAGCTGCCAACATTTTGATCATAAAATTTTATAAAAATGCGTTTATCTTATTCGGATTAAGTGAATGTTGAAGGACTGTTACATCTCATCTTAACATTTTATGGGTTAAGGTAAAGGTTATTAAAAACATAAAAGGAATTTTAATTAATTGGAAAACTTATCAATAATTTTCCCCGCATTCAAAAAGAGCCATCAAACAGGGAGTAAAGAAAGAATTTAATTCACAACGCGGCATGTCACTTGTCAAAAGTTTGCGTCATAAAAGACCCCACTTTAGAGTAAAGACGAAATTACATATACTTATCAACTTTTAGGTTATTTGATAGATTTGACAAAAGACTAAGGCCAAAGTTGAAGTCTTCTAGTCTCAAGACTTTCTTTTTGGATATTATATATAGCTACCCGTTTCGAATATAACTATCCGATAAATATTATTATCGTAAAAATAACACTTTTTATTGAGTAATATATAAAAAGCTATTTCATATTATATACGAATGTCAGACAGACGACAAAGGGAGACCCCCTACAAGGCAAGATCTATTATAGTCGTTTACTGCCAAGAAGACGTTATTGTTGTTGTATATATTATTAGAATATTACGAATTCTATTGTTATGCTTTTTCATTTAGTTGTTTATTTCCTACGTAATAATTTTTTATATGGAATTTTGGACTCCTTTCCAATTTTCTTATGATAACTGAGGTAAAGTCCAATAAAAAAATAATTTCGAAGAAATGTTTAACCTTTTGTACACAACGTGAGATGTAACCATCCGTGAAATCTATTTTGTGAATTGAAAGTTACACGTTTTTCATTTCACTCTAACACGTTATTTCCTCTCACGTATGTATAGCGTTGTAATAGTTTTCCCAAAGAGTCCAATTCGTCTAAAATGCTTTGAAATACAGATCACACAGTAGTAGATGGATGTGAAAATGGAATATAAATAAAAAGTTGTACAAGGAAAAACAAGTTTATTCCCCTTTTGACTTTTATCTTTGAATACATTTACAATGAGAGAGAGAGTTGTGTATTTCTTAGAATCCGTCAAGGATTCGATTTAAGTATTTTCTAGTTTGGCAAATAGAAATTTGGGCTATCTGTATGCAGACACAGTTTCTCCTATTTGTACCTAGCTTTCTCTTTGCAGCTCGCCTCGTATGTTCAAAGGCATATGCGTTGTACAAGTGTGTGTCCTTAATCAAAAACAAGAATTGATCTTAACTTTTCTTCATGTGAGTAGATGATCGTCAAGAGTAAGTTTCTTTGAGAGATTTACATAATAAAACAAACAATAAAAGTTCATCCCTAGAGTTAAGTTAGGAGAAATTAAGGCAAGCGAAATTATTGTGTAGGTGTTACATTATATTGGCGACACGTCGCTTTAGAACATCTCGTTGTTTACACTAACCTTATCTACCTAAACGACTGATTACATTGTTCACATAACAAGTTACTTTGTCAAACAAGAAAGATGGTGAAAGTAAAACATTGAGATGTTAACTATGGGCGCATCAGCGCTTTCACTATTTGCTTTACCCTAAAATGAAAATAATTTCAAAATCGTCACTTTTTATTTCCCAGGTCTCGTCAACCGACCAACAACGATGCCTCGATGCTATTTGGTGAAAAAAGTCAAGCAGTTCGGAATTCGGGACTGGAGCCAGTTAAGCCATGTGCCGGCGAGCCCTTGTGAAGGGACTGTTGCACCTGTATCGCCCTCACCGACATATACCCAACTTAATCAGCATGAGATCACCTCATCGCCGATATCACGTAAGTCAAAGTCCACAATTTTAATGGTCTTTCAAGGGTTAATTATTAAAAGAAAAATTATAGTTTCCAACCTTTCACTTTTAATTAAAAACAAAAATAAACCTAGGAATCATTCTCTACTTATCGTATATTGGATAAATTGATAAACCCTTAATATAATGTAAACTTGCATAATTCAATCCCTAAGCAATTATGCAACGTACAATCTCATTAATGCCATAGCCTCAAGCAAACCCTGTATTCCGAAACGATAGTTAAAAATACCTTTTGGATTAATGCTAGTTTAATTATTTTCCACTTCGCAAACCTTTTTAATTTAAAAACTTTTAAGCTATTCATTGTAAATGATTCACGCATCATAAAATACCTTCAAAATAAATTGGACTCTGAATTTCTAGCCCAATTGGGTCAAGTTCCCGTTTTACCCAACATTTCACCATAAAACAAAGTTTTCTAACCATCACTAACTTTGGTCTAAAGACATTTTGTCTGAATGAAAAACAAACTCATTCTAGCAAAGAAACAGCACTGAAGCAAAATGCTTTTATATTTAACCGAAATTAGCAGAAGATAACAGAGTAACTATTTTACCCTTTTTGTATTAAACCATGCAGCAGCAAATGCTTTCGCTTTAGTACAATACAATACAATATTCCCTTAAGAGATAAGCCAAGTTGTGTAGTTAGTGTGTAGCAGCAAGCAAAGCGTTGAAAAAGTAAAAGCCGAAAGGCAAACTTTTTTTTCTTTAAAAAAAGTAAAAGTAAACTATAGTACCTATCAAGTGTGTACAATGTACACCATACAACTAATACTGGCAAGAACCAACCGCGACGAAAAAAAACTGGTAATGTTGGTAGTCAAAAGCAGAAGTGGTGATGGTGAAGGATTTGGACAGAACACAGAAGACATACTTTTACACAATAGGATGAAGAGATATGGATTTACTGCATAAGTAAATGGATACAAAGGATAATGAAATTCTTGATACTCTCTAAGACCCACAAGAGCGGGTATCAAGGAAAAAGATAACACAACCAACAACACAGCATCATCAAGCTTTACAAAAAAAAGTACAAAGAAAGTGCTCTCTGTTCTCTTCAATGTGTAGATGTATGTTCTACTATTTTCCCAACTTTTTATCCTAAAGGCAACAAGGAAAAAGAAAGCATACTTCAGTTTAAGTTCACGAGTGGAAAGTGGAAAGCACTTAAAAATCTTAATAAAATAACGCTTCCAACTAAAAAAAAGTGACTAAAATGGAAACATTCATGCATGTGTATGTATGTATATTTTAAAACCGGTTAGCTTTCTGCCTTTCATGATATAGTATAAATATGTTTTCTGTCTACACACAGTAACATATTATGCATGTATGTCATAATATAACGATGTCTGAAGCATTTTTTCAAATTGCCTTAATAGAACATAATTTGACTCGTACACTATTTTCAAGTTTTAAATAGTCTCATAGTCCAAGCTGTTTATAAGTATTTTATGTGAACAGAACCGAGTTAAGTTTACTAAATAACTCTGGGTATTTTGATTAATATATTATTATATTCTTATGAAAGCGAAGAGGGCGACTTACCCAAGAAATAAGCTGATACTTGATACGCTCTAAGATAATTACTTATTACTTAACGAAAGTTTACGTAATGGAAAACACGCATGCTTTTACTTCCTATTTTACCTGATAAGCTTAACATATAAGTTGACTTGGATAAGGAATAAGGATAAAAAACCAGGGCAAGTTTTTGCATCACTTGAAAGAGTATTCTCAGTATGCCTACCTAATTTAATATAAAAAGTACTTGCGACCTTGTATTATTAGTAAATTGTTGACTTCAGTTACATTACAGTTGGTTGCTGCTGGGGTGAATTTGCATGTTTATCTTGCAAATATATCTTGAGAGAAATCTTAATACTCAACAAAATACAATACTTTCTCAACTCCATTTTTATCTTGAGCTTAATACATTGTGGAAAAATAAACCAGAATTTGAAGCTTAAACGTGTATAGCATATAATATATATAAATGGTTAGAGTGTTATGCATTATAGTGAAATGGAAAGGGAAAATAATAATGGAGAAAGCTTTAGAAGTTAGAGGGAAAGAAAGCAGCTTAAATTTTGTATTATTATTACTTTTATGTGAGTAGGGTTAAAGTATCAACCATACGCCGCAAAAGCGTATTTTCAACGTTATTTTAAAGCGTTGCTCTTATGGCAATGAAACGCTTATGGGGGAAAATCTATTTTTAGCGACCAGTAGGTTCGAGCGAATGGATTGAGCACCCCTCCTTATAATGTGGCAATTAGTTATTAGCAAGAGAAGATAATGCTTATTTACTTGAGAGATATAATTTTCTGAACTTAGTAAAAAATAAATGGACTCGAGTATGCAAAAGTTTTTTTAACATTTTAATCAGCATTTTAGCAAAACTAAAAAATGGATTCAAGTGAGTTGATAGGATTGAGTTCGATATCTTCACTATGTGAACGAGGCTCGAATGCAGGCTGCCTGTAGAGGACATTCTGGATCTTTGTCCGATATTTTATGATGAGAGCAGCAATCACCACCACCAAAAGAATGCAAGTGATTATTATGAGAATAATAATCGGTGCAACTACAAACGAATATAATAAATCAGCATTTTGTAATACTGGCTAAACAATATAATAAAAATCCCCACCTGAGCACTCGGCAGTATCCATACTGGCTTTCTCCTTTGGGCAAAACTCTTCATCTCCGAATGATAAATTGGCTTGGTATGAAATATTGATGGTTTCGTTTGCAAATTTGCAAAACGTATTTTGATTCAAATCCACAATGAATCGACAGTTATTTTTGACGCACTCGACACATGAATGTATTTCGGTACACATTGTAACAGTTCAAGATGAAAATGGTTAATGATT